>MU185396.1:69833-100491 GCA_016904865.1 Pissodes strobi
AAAACAAAAGAAGCTTCAAATTAAGGCAAACTTTCCAATATACCGATCAAGATATTTAAGCAATTTTTTAAACGCTATCGATAAATGAATAATCTCGAAAACATCCCGAGGTATGGAGCCCATGACTAGTGTGCTATCATCAAACTGAAAAAAAAATACTTCTGCATATTTGGGAGAGATGTGAATATTTTGAATTTTGTGAGGCAATTGCGAATAACCCTGTATAATTTGCATACGGATCATTTTAGGTATTTAGTACAAGTCAGCTGATTTGTAAAGCATTGAACTTTATTATTTCGAAAACTGCATTTAATTCCATCAATTATTAGTTAAGATATTGATTGTTAAAATCGGACCACGAATTTTGAATGTTCGAAAGTTATAAACGGCAGTTTACTTGAAATGATCACCTCTCTCATATTCGGATTTCGAAAACAATGGGCATTTACGTTAATTGGAGCGGTATCTACCGGTAAGTATCTGAGCGCTCGTTAATTTGTGTTCCATTAACCAACCGCGTTCTGTAATTCAATTGAATCTACCGATACATGTACCGAGATCGACCTTTATGGATCTGCTATTTGTGTCGGTACATGTCGGTTTGTTTACACCTTATATTGACATAACCTACAAATTAGCCTGCGAGCCTGTTGTTACTTATATACTTTCGAAATTCTGAAAATAATTTTACTATTTACATTCATTTTTAGAGAGAAATAATTTAAATACCTTCAACATCATATAGCGAAAAGCAACATTTTCAATATATTTTTCAATAAACACACGTTAATTTTTTCTTCTTTTATGTTTTCTGGATTGAAACTGAAACTACTTTATAATGCCTTCAGTTTCCGAATAACTACTATCTAATATTTGAAAAGTAGCCAAGATTGCGATAGCATGACTTTTATTATTCTTCATTATAATCAAACTTTTTTTTAAGTTATTCGCGACCCGCACCGTTCCGTTCGACAATTACCATTTACCGGAACATATCGACGTTAATCAGCTGATTACCGCTGTATACCTACCGGTAGATACCGCTACAATTATCGTAAATGCCCAATGAGACTTAGGTAAGTGGTAAGTTACCTACATGAAATACTGCAAAAGTTTCCAGAAAATAGTAAAAAAATGCTATAATATCCATAGTGTTCGAACAGCACCACCGCTATGGCTTTCCAATTTCTTAAGGGATCGAAGTATCCGAGTTGGTATTCATGGACATCTCTCGTAGGAAACTAAAATCAATGCCGGAGTTCCTCAAGGGTGTATATTATCTCCCACATTGTGCCTGCTCTATATCAACGATTTCTTAGACAGGACAAACAATTCTATTTACAAGTTTGCAGGCGACAACACTCTTATATCCTCATTCATGTCGCGGGCTCTAACGCGAGCGAGAAAATTGTTGTCACCAATGAAGATATGAACGCCATCGTGCAATGCAGTGAGGAAAACAATGTCCAGTTTAACACAGGAAAGACTCAAGCAGTTGTCTTCTCAAAAAAGCAAACACCGCAAGAGCTGACTTATCAATGACAGGACAAACACTGACTCTGGCCTCATCCATGAGCTTGCTGGGCATCAACGTAGAAAACAACATGTCTTGGCATAATCATATGGCACCAAAATTGCCAGGGCAGCCGCACAAAAGCTAGGAGCACTCTATAAAGTAAAAAAGTTGTATTCACCTCATCAGTTCTTACTGCTCTATAAGGCCCAGAGAAGACCATCTCTGGAATACTCCCATGTGTGGAGCTCGGCACCCAAACGCTTGCTCAAGATATTAGATTCCATACAGAGGAGAGTAGTCCGTCTTGTGGATGACTCAGAGTTCACTAAAAACCTTGATAGCCTTGGAAAATGGCGGACCTATCTCTTTACAATCGATACTACTACGGAAGGTGTTCGAACGAGCTGGCACTAGAATTGTGCCAAACAGAAACACCCGTCAGACGCAAGCTGCTAATCAACACGCGATTCAGTTGCAAACACCTAGAGCGTCGCTGTTGCGGGACACCTTTGTCTGGAGGACTGCCTCGTTCTGAAATGGACTTGGGAGACGTGAGTGACGTCTTTTCCGAAAGTTACAACAGTGGTTAAAGTCCACCGTCTTCTCCGCACGCGCACTGCTCGTTGAGTGATTTTGTTTTTGTTTGTGTGCCGAGAGGTTGGGGGGGGGGGGAGTTAACCGGTTAACCCCCTCGAAATTTACCAAGTGTGACATAATCCTCCAAATAAATTAATGCAAATCATAATTAGAAGGGTAGTTGCCAGTCAACGCAAACAAAATGTCTTATATGCAAGCTGGAAAATACGAAATGAAATAATTGAGACAAGCAATAACTTGAAGAATTGAAGAGATGTTAAAGGAAAATGAATTTCTACAGCAATAGTTGAGAAGCTTATAAATTTGATGACTTTGCTGCCATGAGCGACAAGTTTAATGGAGTACCAGGCACATATACAAAAATTATATATGCACTGGGCTGCACATTCACTTAATCTAGTTGTATCCAGCTTTTGTGAAGTACTCGCAATTAGAAATTGTATGAGTACGATAGGAAAGCTGTATGTTTTTTAATACTTCCGAAAGACATGGCTGTATTTAAACAATCATTGTAAGAAGCCAACGTTACTTCTGGTTGTTCGAATACACATTGTCGTACTCTTAGAAAACTCCCTATACAATAGAAAATAATTTCTAAACATGCTTGCTTTACCCCCAATCATATCCAGTTGAAATATTTAATATCAGTTATCATTGTAACGGAATTCGTCACCTCTCTCTTGGTTGCATTCATCAACATGTATGTTATTGTCAATTTCGTATTTAAATTACAAACTTAAAAGAGTGCTTTTGGTTTTGCAACTGCAATTATTGTGTTACCAATTATATAAAAAAAACTATTACCTCAATGTTAAAAAATAAAGGCAGCATAGAAACGGGCAATGTATGACCTCTAAGTTCATCAGCAGGAGATAATTTTATACTACAGTCTAACAGATTGAGAATTAATCCTATGAGTGCTATATGTCTCGCAGACAAATCTTCTCTTATAAGTCCTAAAACATCAGAGGCCACTACTTCAGGAGTTATGTTGTCATTATTATCATCTGAAAAATAATAATACTGGTGAGTGAGATTAAATCACAGTGACCCAAAACACACAAGATGATCTCATGTTCGACCGTCCCGGCTTCGTAACATATCATTACCTTAAAAAGCTATATTATTACTCCCCCGTATGTAGATTGATTTGAAAAAGTAGTGCGACTGGAACTTAACGCACAATATAAAAAGATAATTAACACACTTTGCGACCCATTGAAACCCTAACTATGAATCTCTTAAAAAAAAACTTTAATTGCAAAAAAGTAGTATGAATGATAAATATTCATAGTAGATAATGTTCTATATTGTTGCGGAAAAATCATTTTTATGTGTTTCTTCATATCTAGCAATTAAAAAATTATATCGTTGCCATTTTTTTTAATACAGACTTGTTTCACTGCTAGGCGGTCTGGCGCGACGTGCCTGCGACGTCATACACTAAACGGCTGCGTTTATATCTTTGCAATATATAAAGCGCTGTCTAAAAATTGAAAAAATCTTCTGTTACAGTTGGAAATATTGGGAAACCTCAAAAAGTGAAAAATCAATGGAGCACGTATTGCTGGCATGCGGGTATTTACCACTTATAGCAAGGTATAAATAAGTATATCTGCTTATAGCTCTGAATTTGACGGACTCAGTTGACGCCTCGGCAATAAGCAAACTTTAGACGTTTATATCTGCGCTAATATATAGAGCGCTTTCTAAAAATTCAAAAAATGTTGTGACCACTGTGCTATTACAGTTACAGATAGGAAATCTCAAATAGTGAAAAATTAATGGAGCACGTATTGCTGTCATGTGGGTATTTACTTATAACTTTGAACTTATAACGGCGGGCTCAGTTGACGCCTCGGCAATAAGCAAAATTTGCATGTTTATACACTCCTGGACAAAATTAACCGAACAATATGAAATTATCCAAAAAAAAAAATAGATTATCTTGTTCTTATGCAACTTTTGAAGTTTGTCCAGTATTTGAATAGTAGGCTGTGAATGTTTTGTGACAGCAATCAAAACAATTCGTCTAGATTTACAGTTTTAAGAAATTTTGTAGAAGATAAACAATTTTGCGCAATTCTTGCTATAGATTTTCTTTAAAATTAAGCTTATAATTTGTTACTTTTTTTGGAAGTAATGCGTTTTTATGTTGTAGCGTTTTATTTATGACCCCGAAAAATTGGTAAAATGAATCGAACAAGGAATTTAACTGGACACGAGGTAGTTCGAGCATCAGTCTTATTGGACGAAGAATATTGCCAGAGTTATGTTGCCAATTTGTTGGGCAAACATCGTTCTGCAATAAGTGGTATGGTAAGACGTTTGATAGAAAGTAGAAACTTATTCTAGAAGGCCAGGCAAGGGCTAAAACGATGAACTAATGACTGAGATGAACGTTTTCTTAGACAATATGCGTTGGGAAACAGGACTGCCACTAGTTCTATGATGAGAAACGAACTCGAAACTACTCGCAGTGTCGCAATTTCTTCTAGAACAGTTAGAATATGGTTAAATGAAGCTGGACTGCACTGCACCCTTGCTTACTGGAGAGAACAGAGTTGCCAGGATTCATTATGCACAAAATCATCAAAATTGGTCTGTGGATGATTGGAAACAAGTTTTCTTCGCAGATGAAACTAGGGTTAGCCTAAAAGATCCAGATGGAGTATGGCGAAAACCAGGAGAGAGGTTTGCTCTGTGCAATATTTCTGCAAGGATTCCATTTGGCGGTGGCTTTGTTATGTTCTGGGCTGCCATCTGCTTTGACGCTCGCACGGAATTAGTTCCTGTCCGTACGAGATCTATGAATGCTAGCTACTAATATTGTAGTATCATGTGATGCCTTTCGGCCATTTTGTGAGACCCAATTTCTTGTTTATGCAAGACAACGCTCGACCTCACGTGGCTTGACAGTTACTCGATTACTTTAATCAAGTTGGTATACCAATTATGCAATGGCCACCAAAACGCCCGGACCTGAATCCGATCGAATATATATGGGATTACCACAAGATAAATGTGAAATGTCATATACCTACACATAGAAACCTGACGGTACCTGAAAATGCAGTTATCACAGAATGTGAACAATTTCCCTAAAATTTTTTCCAAAATTTTATTAGAAGCTTGCCTAGGCGCATAAATGCTGTAGTCCGAAGTAGTCAAGGTAACACACGCTACTAGTGGCCCATTTTAACCATTAATTTATTTCTAAAACCATTACTTTATTTCTTTCATCATTTCATAATTTCAACGATTTTGCTATTAGGTCTTAAGAATAATTTAAATTCAAATCTTATACAGACATATTGTAGCTAATTCTCTTTTAAAGTATCCGAAAAGGTCTTTTCTAACTTTTAATATTAACAACGCCCATAAGAAATTATAAAAATTAATTAATTATAGCGATTTGTATGATTTAATATGTTGTTGCGGTAATTGTGTCCAGGAGTGTATCTGCGCTATTATAGGACGCTTTCTAAAAATTCAAGAAATATTGTTATCAATGTGCCCTAATATAGCTGTTATAGTTACAGATATTAAGAAATTACAAAAAGTAAAAAACTAATTGCTGTTATGTGGGTCTTTACCTACTTATAGCTCTGAATTTATAACGGCGGACTCAGTTGACGCCTCGGCAATAAGCTAACATTGGACGTTTTTAACTACGCTAATATATAGGCCGCTTTCAAAAAATTGCAAAAAGTAAAAAATTAATGGAGCACTTATTGCTGTCATTTTTTGCTATATTAGCAATAGAAGCTGTTCCGTTAATTGTGAATTTTTAAATCTGTTTACTGATGACACTGTGTTATCTAATTCAAGTAAAAATCTGGGTGATGATGCAGAGAATCGGATGAATAACTCCCTTAATGATACTTTTCTATACTTCAACACGAATAAAACGAATCTCAATTCAGCCAAATCAAAAGCGATAGTAATTGCAACGCCCTATAAACATAGTCATCAAATAAATATTAATTCATTAAATTTGTATATTAATAATGAAAAAATTGTTAGAGAATTTAAGTATTTGGGTTTTATGACTGATGATACTTTATCATTCAATGCACATTTCCGGTATATTTATGGAATAGTATCAAAAAAACTTTATTTCTTCTCCAGCGTATTTCAAATATTATTCATGTCCTCAAATATTACAGTACGCAGTTCCTGAGTGTGATTTAGTAAAGGTTGTTAAATTTTAAATTTAGATTCTATTTTTGTTGTTATTTTTTACTTTATTGATTTTTCTAATAATGTTTGCATTAGGGTTTCCTATTGAAAATAAATAAAATGATTTATTAATGATTTTGTCGATTTCAAGAGAGCGTTCGATAAGGTGAAGTGGTCAAAACTTTGGGCCATCCTTATTGAAATGGGAACACCAAGACTTCTGGTACAACTCATAAAAAACTATATATTCAAAACACGACAGCAGTGAGAGTCAGTGGCATTTCATCGGATATATTATTGGTTGAAGCTGGAGTTAGACAGGGGTGTGTTCTGTTCCTCCTCCTCTTTATTAATACCTACACCGAGTATACAATGCGAGAGTTACTCGAAGAATGGAAGGGCGGAATTACGGTTGGAGGCAGAAGAGTCAATAATCTACGGTAAGCTGACGATAGCTTAATCATAGGTAAGGGTGAGCACAAACTCGTGTTGAGCATGGACTGGCTGGACACCAGAGCAGATTGTATGGCCTCGAGATAAACAACTCCAAGACTAAAGTGATGATCGTGGAACGACCTAACAGCAACAAGCCCAACATCTTAAAAATTTCTTACTACGATGTGGTAAGTCAATTTGAATACCTGGGTTCCGTCGTAACAAATACTTGCGATTGCGAACCTGAAATACGGAAGCGCATTGCTCACTGAAACTTGGGTAAAATATGAGCGACTCATGCAAGCCGTAATACATTCTATGACATTAAATTCGATTTTCGTTTCATACATTCCAATAAATCCGGTGGCCGTAAATCATTATCCTGGTATTGGGATATTTTATATTTTGAGTCTGAAACCGGTTGGTCTTGAATATTTTGGTGTCATTCTTCGGTTTATTAATAATAATAATATGGTAATAATAATAAATACTTTTATTTACAAAAAAGATATTGCAACAATGTATGTAATCCGTCAACACTTTGCACACATATAGCGATCAATAACATTACAATACAACAACATAGTCATTGTAAAAAATAAATGACAGAAAAAAAATATAATTTAAAAATTATCACAGATGTAAAAATGGTACTACTTAAAAATAGTATGAGTTGTTTTTTGAATGTTATTAGGTTTTTTGCTTCTTTAATATGCTGAGGGGAGCCCGTTGAAGAGAACTCATCCCAAAACATTAGGAGAATTTTTACTTATGTTAAGCCCACTAGCTGGTATATGGAGGTTATCTCTGTCTGATGTAAAATAATCGTGAATACCACGATTTTGCAAAAAATTTGTCCTATTTAAAAAAAGTACTTACCTAGTTCATAAATTAAAATAGCCGTGAACGTGAGAGCCCCCTATCATGTAACCTGAGACCTCCAAGTCACGATCCTAGATACACCAAGAATCTACCTGAGTGATCTTTTTTAGGCTATGAAAACATATTTCGTTGCGCTTGAAATACCCCAAAAGCAAACCCCATAATGGATATGGGATCACACGTAGGCAATATATACAGATAAAAAATCAGGCAAAAGACTTTTAAGATTTCTAATCATATAACTAACTTAAACTTTTCAATTTTTTTATCACAAATTTCTGCAGTATTATTTCCAGCTTAAGTACTGGTCTATTGGTAAGCCTAAAAATTCCAAGAGAAATATTATAGTTTTCCACCCTTTGATCTAGTTCTAAGTCATGTCTATTCTGTACAGTGGGAAATCTAGCGTAGGTTGTTTTCAAACTAATCAGATACAAATAATTTTCATTGAACCGTTTTAATAGCATGGACATTCCAGAGTTGTACTGATCCTCGTGATCTTCAGAATTTGGAGCTGAAACTATAAATGAAGATGCGTCCTAGACCATGCCATGGTTTTTACTTGGATTGCGGTAGGTATTATTCTTATTCTTATATATTTCGCTGTTTTAAGAAGTAGAGAAGACAAGCTAGAGATCTCATTTCAAGAAGGATATTCCCGAGATTTCTTCACATGATTGATCATTGAACAATCTATAATTCAGTTGCTCACTTATATTATGTATTCATTTATCAGCTTTTTGGCGGGCGTTCAGCACCTGCCCGAGTTTCTTTATTTGAGATTTGGATGCAGCAGCAGATGTTATAGCTTAGCAACATGAAGAATAAAGGTTGCGTCAAAAATAGGTTTGTACTATTCAAATTCAAAATTAATAATTTGTCTTATTAACCAAAATTAATCAACAATCACTTCACAATATTATTTTAGCTCAAGCTTTTGGAGTGTGTTTTATTAAATTTTTGAATACCAGTAGGTACTTGAACCAGTTGGTTTATATGGCACCTTTATTGATCAAAAATATAGATAATTTTTTATATTTTTATTTCTACCTGTAGTACTTACCTAGCACTAACGATTGAATTGAAAATGGAATTAATGGTTGATTTAGACGCGTTAGATATGTATACAGAGCTTGCGATGCTTCTAATCTCCAACCCGCATCTAGCATGTTCCGAACCGTTCTTGTTGAACCTGCCAAATAAGAAAGATTAAGATATTTTAGGCATTAGATACCCAAGTGTTTCAGTTTCTAAAATTGAAAACAAAGGGATCTAGGTGCCAAAGAATCTCAAAACGTTTTTTTTTTACCAAAGTGATCTATAAACATCCACCGGTGCTATTTGATGCAACTCCATTGAAGTACTCCTTGCACTTGAAATATTTCATATTAGATGGCGGTGATCTGTATACCACAAACTTTATAAAGCAAGAAGCAAGAAACTGATCTTGAGTTAAATTATTGTCAAGTAGAGGCAGTTTTGAAAGCAATCCCTGTCGATTCCACCAATAGCACCCTTCCAGGAAGCCAATCCTATACAATTACAATCAATTTACAAAAAGTTATTTCCTTAATAGTAATAATAATGCTTTATTGTCAATAAATTTCACAATTTGTAGACAAAGTTAGAGCTGGAGTACAAAACATATAAAAACAGAAACATACAATGAAAAGAAAAAGAAAAACCAAACTGTACAAAAACTCATACAATTGTGCAAATTGTATGTGGTCAAAATTTTCTGAAATAATGTAAAATATGAAATATCAAAATATTTAACCATTTAAACATCAAATACTAAACACCAAACATTAAACCAGTGTGTAAGATGCTCAAAATTAAGTATTAATAACAAAGTCGTTTAATGCGTATAAGGATCTCTCCAGTAGGTATGATCTGCGAAATGCTGGAAAAGATGTTATTGACTCCAATTGAAATGGCAAACCTAAACTCATCCTAACTTATAACCTAAACTCATCGGGAGCTTAGTGTATTATTGTCTCCAACTTTTTGCATGCAAGTTTGCCAAGTTTAAGAATCATATAACCGATATTTCTGAGGATCTAATGTGTGCGTGGGACACCGGTAAGTTCAATACCTACAAATGCAATCTCATAGTATGGAGCGATAACTTCGCTGGTCAACTAAAAACAGAATGCTTTTATTTTTATACATTTACCTCATAGACCACATCATAGACCACAATTCTTGCAATTCATTTTCATCCTTATATCGTAAATATGGTCTTTATTAATTTATTATTATTAGCCTGTGAAATGGTGTAACCTGTAAAACGTGGAAGAGCTATAGCTACCACAAGACTTAACCAGCCCTTTAAAGTTTTGGACATGGATGAAAAAGGCAGTCATTCATTTTGACCATATCTCATCCAAGTTCATCGACACATCAAAATTCCGAACCACTAAAGTTTATTGGCATCGTGCTACCAAGAATATGTTTATTACAAAACTCCTACAGTGGTATCGCCACTTCAGAATCTCTCCGTAGGATGAAGCCACACAGCACAAAGTTCAAGTAGAACCATCTGGGTTACCAATGCAAGTTCCATTGAATAATAAATTGAAGAAGAAAGACATACAAGCAATGCTGGAATTTTTATCTAAAAAGCAGGGAACTCTTCAAGATTCTTTCAATATAATCACTTTCGTTTTTATTGTATTTTTTTAGCTTAATTGTTATTTCCTGCTAAAAATGTTATTAAAGTCCTGCGTTTCTACTGATTTTTGTGATTTTGATAAAAAAAAATTCTAGAATTTTTATAATTTTTCCAAAAAATATTTTTTTGGCACTTAGATCAGTTTGTCCCACCATTTTACAAACCGTTTTATATAAATTAAAATTACCGCTCTCTATGGACGCTACAATTTCATTGACTACCCCTTGATGAGCAATGCCTTCGCCTCGAAATAACCAACCATTGCCCAAAACTCTGACACCTAAAAAATTATCAGTATATTATCATCATAGAGCAGTAGTACTTACAAACACATAAAGTAAAGGGTATCAAGGTTTGGGCGTTTGAATGCAGAAACGGTAATTTTTCAACTTGCTTCAAAGGTCATCCGTAAATGTAGTGTTTCCGAATTCACAATAGAATCGCATCTGGTATTAACTAGCAGTATTCTATTTAAAAAAGTTGAAGTCTATATTTTTCCATTTTTTGATGCGATATTTTTTTTTCCTGATAATTGCAAAAGATAATATTCAAAAAAACATACAGTTTTTCTGAAAAGCTTTTTTTCTGTCATAAAAATATAATCAAAGACCCTGTAGATACATCTTTATGTATTTATGTAAAATTTGAAATTCATTTACAAAGGTTTGGGCCTTTGAATGCAAAAATGGTAATTTTTCAGCTTGGTTCAATATGCATCCTTAAATTCAGATTTTCCGAATTCGCAAGGAACGATTACGAGAAACTTTCAACTAATTTGACATAAACTAAAAGGTCTTCGAAAGCTACGTACATATAGAGTATAACATATCAATTTCAGGCGATTCCTGGGAAAATGTCCGGAAACGTCGCTTTTAACGTTTTCACGGTCTAAATTCGTGAAAAGACGTTTCCACGTAAACACCAATACTTTTTGGAAGGATAAGTTACTTACGCATATCTACGTACATCTTTATAAATTCATGTGAAATTTCAAGTTCATTTAAAATGGTTTGGGCCTTTGTATACAAAAATGTCAATTTTTCAACTTGGTTCAAAAATCATCCTTAAATTCAGGTTTTCCGCATTTGCAAGAGAAGATTAAAGAAAACTTTAAACTCTCTGACATTAACTAAAACATTTTAGAAATCTACGCAAAATGTCGACTGTATCATGTAAATTTCAGACGATTTGTGCGAAAATGTCCGGAAATGTCGGAGTTAACGTCTTCACGGTCTAAATACGCGATATAACGTTTTATAAAAACAACTTCAAAATTTCTAATACTTCTCAGATGGATTAGTGATATTTACGCATAACTACATACATCTTATGAATTTACTTGGTTCAAAATACATCCTTCAATTCCGTATTTCCGAATTCGCAGAAAAAGACTAAGAAAAACTTTCAACTCTCTTGACTTTAACTGAAGGGTTTCCGAAATCTACGTAAAATGCCGAGTGTGTAAATGCCAGGCAATTCATGTGAAAATGTCAAAAAACGTCGGATTCAGCGTTTTCATGGTCTAAATACGCGAAATAACGCGTTTCTACGTGCGCAGAAATGCTTTTTAATCTTTTTTCTTTAGTAGAGGTTTAGTAACTGAGAAATATAGGGCTAAACATGCAAAATTTCCGCTTTTTCAGTTTATTTGGCAAATTTAGGACTACATTTCTCAAAAACTAAACTTCGAGTGAAAAAAAAATTATTAATTCTGCTTCTACTTTCAGCTGTTAAATTCTGCTGTCTGCATTAGCACATCCTGTAGCACTTTTTCGTTACGTATCCACTTTTTCGAAGAACATTTTCTAAGTGGTCGATAATAAAAAGTTTCCCATTTGAGCTCAACTTGCAGGTCACTTTAAATACTTCGAAATCGCAATTTATAGGAATTAAATTACATAGGCATACCCACTCAACAACAAGGCCTTAGTGCTTGTTGCATGAATTCATCCATGTAGGCCGTGCAATTTTAATCATATAAGGGGATACATACACTAATATTTATGAAAACTATCAATAGGAAACTTATTTTAAAGAACGCTATTTATATGACAGATTTCTTGACAAATCCCAAAAGTTATGTTTGAGTTTTGGTTTAATACTAGCTGTAGTATTAAAGCTCTCAACTCCCCTACACCTGCGCCAAAATTCAGGATATCTATTTATATATAATATTTTTTTTATTACGCATGCATCATAGTCAACGATTATCGCACGCTGCAGCATGCTTAAAATGATGTTTATGATGCGCCTACTTTTTTAAAGGTTGCTATAGTAACATTTGATCATGTCAAATGTGACAGATTAATATATTCGTCAATATATCCCTTAAGTTTAATATTTAAATTCGATGCATTATGATGCATTCGTAATAAAAAATAGCCTATGATATACGTGTATAAGAGGCCTTTAAAGCCCTTGCGACTTACAAAACACTCCGCTACGCGTCGTGTTTTGAAATATGTCGCGCGTGCTTTAAAGGCCCTCTTATACACTTATATCATAATATACTATTTTTATACTACTGGAAAATATTATATTACACATAAATACATATACTGAACTATTCCGTACCTTCTCCTAATTATTATTACTTAAAATAGTAAAAAAAACTCGATAAAAAAATATACTTACTTTAGTAGGTATAATGGTATTCATGTTCTGCAGTTTCAAATTTCATTTACCTGGCGTCGAGCCTAACATAGTGTTTAAGTGAGTATTTAGATATTAAAACTCTATATATTATAGAACACAAGCCACGAAAATTCTGTCACGGCTAGCGACCATCTGAATGTGTTTGTGCTACCGTACACAACTAAGCTTGCCGCGTTTCCGTTCTTTCCGTATGAATCATCGCCGACCGAGAAGGTTCCGGATATAGTGCGGCCAGGCGAGAAAAATACAGAAGTCGGCGGACGCTTCCGGATTAGTCCCGAGACATATTCTACGGCGCGCGTAGTTTTTAGTTAATCATTGAATGCTGGATTGTAAATAATTTCCTTCTTTCCGTAGCTCTAAAACCTTATGTGCGTTCTGGCTGACTGCAAATGCGTCCCCACTCCTGTCGGTCCATCAACATCTGAGGGTCGTAGTCTAATCCCATGGTGCGTAGGTCGCTGATTACGTTATTGCGCCATCTCATTCGCGGCCTTCTTAGCGGTCGTTTACCAGCGGGATAGTTCTCCCATGCCCATTTTGCCGTTCGTTCGTTCGGTAATCTTTGGACATATCCCGCCCATCTCAATCTCATCCCTTTGGTCTCATTTACAATACCGAGTTCCTTGTACAACTCAGTGAGTTCCCTATTTTTTCTAGTTCTGTGGACAAGATGGACTGGATCTAGATCGGCCCAAACACTCCGGAGTACCTTCCGCTTGAAAAACTCTCAATTTTCGTTCGCTCTATTTTGTGAGTGTCCACCTTTCACAGTCATACATAACCACCGATCGTATTATCGATTTGTAGATTCGTATTTTGGCTCTCCTACTAATACGATTAGATCTCAGTGTTTTGTCCAAAGCATACATACATCTGCTGCCACTCTGAATTTTGGCTTTGACCTCTTCTGTTATGTCATTATCGGCCGTTATTACCGCTCCTAGATATTTGAAGCTATTCACCCTCTCGAAATTAAAATCTCCAATCGTCATATTCTGGCCTATACGATCTCTTTGAGCCTGTCTTGATACGTACATGTATTTGGTCTCAGTTTCGTTTATGGCTAATCCCATTTTAAGTGTTCCTTTTTCTATCTTGATGAACTGTTCTTTGACATTAAGACCTGACCTGGCCATAATATCTATGTCATCTGCCAAGGCAAGTAGAAGTTTTGGTCCATCATTAGTGTACATCTCCACTTTAATAATTGCCTTTCTTATGGCTTTCTCCAGCGCTATATTGAAGAGCAGTGGAGATAGCGCGTCTCCTTGTTTCAGCCCGTTGTTTATATCAAACGCGCTTGAGACAGTGCTTCCAATTCTAACTCTGCTTTTGGACCTATTTACACACATTTGGGTAAGTTTAATTAGCTTTTGCGGGATTGATAGTTCTACTATTGCCTGCCAGAGTTCTACTCGCAAGACACTGTCGTAGGCTTGTTTAAAGTCGATAAATATACGGTGCAACCTTTGATTAAACTCCCAGCAGTTTTCCAGAATTTGTCGAATAGTGAATATTTGGTCGAATGTAGACCTGTTTTTTTCTAAAGCCGCACTGGTAGTCCCCCACGACGCCTTCTACTATA
This sequence comes from Pissodes strobi, assembly GCA_016904865.1. Classification (NCBI taxonomy): domain Eukaryota; kingdom Metazoa; phylum Arthropoda; class Insecta; order Coleoptera; family Curculionidae; genus Pissodes; species Pissodes strobi. The sequence goes on from MU185396.1 coordinate 84,363, forward strand.
GGTGTTAGCCGCTGCAGGATAATTATCGATAGTATCTTGTGTGACATATTTATCCATGAGATGCCCCTGTAGTTGGCACACTTCATTTTATCCCCCTTCTTATGTATGGATAGATAGAAAGTATTCTTTTCAATTGTTCTGTATTTCTTCCTTTTTCCAGATTGTGGTAATTAGCTGGTGTATATGCCGATGCAACCCTTCACCTCCATATTTTATGCATTCCGTTGGTATGTTATGACATTTTGGACCTCCTCCAGGCTTGGGTCTTCTACAGGAAAATTTGCTGTGTGGTAAGCTTGTGCATTTTGGTTGTCGTCTACTTGAATATTGGAGAAGTCCACTAAAGTAGTTATGCCATTCCGTTATAATTTCTTGCTCATTTGTAATTAGGTACCATCATCCTTCTTCAGGATGTTCCCTGTTCTTCGTCTGAATCCAGATTTTGCTTCGCCCGCCTTCCTATAGAATTCCTTTAACTGATTGCCTCTGAAATTGGTTTCCAATTCTTCCAGTATTTGTTGTTCATGTTTCCTTTTCTTTGTCCTTATTAGCATTCTGGCGTCCCTTTTTATTTCGCTAAGATATCTTCTGTTGGTCTCATTGGGCTCTTGTATTGTTAGCATCCTGGCTTTTTCTCTCTGTTCTAATACCCTCCGACAGTTATCGTCGAACCAGTTCTTATGCTTCTTCTTTTGTGTTGGACCCAGTATTTCCTTGGCAGCATTAGATATTGATCGCTCTATTGTAGCCCAGATCTCATTTACGTTCTCATCTTCATAGGTTTCTGGAAGGTTTTCCAATATTTGTTTTTGGAACTCGTTTTTGGTTCTTTCGTTCTTTAGTTTACCTACTTCCCACCTATTTGATCTTTCCGCTCTTTTATTTTTGTGGCTAGAGATGCGCATTCTCACCTTTGCTCTTACTAGGATGTGGTCCAAGTCCGCATCTGCACCTCTTAAGCTCCGCACATCAAGGACGTTGCTTGCATGTCTCGCGTCTACTAAAATGTGGTCTATCTGATTCCTTGTGATACCATCATTTGATATCCAAGTCTGTTTGTGAATGCCCTTGTGTTCAAACATTGTAGACTTGACTAGCAGGTTATTGCTAACCGCTAGTTGGATGAGCCTCATACCATTATCATTACTGGTGTTGTGTAGGCTGTGTATGCCTATGGTTGGTTTGTACATTCGCTCTCTTCCAATCTTTGCATTGAAGTCCCCACAGAGTAGTATAATATCTTGTTTAGATATTTGCATGATTACTGTTTCTAGTTGGTCTGAGAATTCTTCTTTGATGTATTCATCCTTCTCCTCCGTAGGGGCATGAACTGATATGATAGAATAGTCGTACAATGGTCCCTTCAGTCGGATGCCGCAAATGCGTTCACTTACTGGGTTAAAGCCCATTACGCTCTTAAAGATCTTCTCTGAAACCACAAAACCTGTCCCAAATTCATGTTTTCCGTTTTGATTTCCGCTGTAGAAGACGTGTGACTTGCTAATTGTAATCTCCCCTCTGTCGAGCCATCTGATTTCTTGGACTACTGTGATGTCCATTCCTAATTTTTCCAGTTGTCTTGCGGCGCGAGTGGATGCTCCTGTTCGGTGCCAGCTGAGAATATTCCACGTACCGATACTCCTTTTTCGATGCGTTTCCGGTTCCGAGGCGCATTCGTAAATACCTATTATTTGTAAAGTTATAAGAGTAGATTAGAGCGTTTAATTGTATACAGTGATAAAGAATAAAGAGAGTAGTATTTTTAAATAGTAAAAGTTGTGCTTTTGCCAGAACCCATAGGAGAATCGTAACAATGCATTAAACTTTTAAAGAAATCGGTCCCAAATTAAATATGCTTAGTTATAAAAAAAATATGTATATGGCCTACTTCGTTAATGTATCGAGTTTTTATTTTTTGTTTATTTTTTTTAAATAGTCGCTGCTTTTAGCGCAATAATTTTTTAAGTGGTTTTTGGAAATACTTTTGAGAATTATTTTTAAAATGTCTTTTCCATTATGATTAGCGCATCCATCGAATGAGACATGTTTTTGTTCAATACAGTATTTCAAAATTAAGTGCAGCATGAACGATCTTTTATTTTAAGTTTCTTGAAATATCCTCAAATTCATTTATTCAGTTATTAAAGATTATGTAAGTAACAGATACAACATTTTTGTCCTCAACAATAAATTGCTTGTCATATACCAATTTTTGTTTACAACTGTCGCTTTATTTTTTTCAACGTAATATAGCAACAATAATCACCTGAATATGTAATTAATTAAAAATACGCCTAACAATATAAATTGTATACCTAAAAATACAACGAAATATTAGGTAAAAGTTTGATGCACTTAAAAGCACATAAATAGTTTCGCTTTCAGAAAAATGCAAGAAAATAACACAAATTACCAATTACCATAAACTACAAAATACCACATTATAAAAGAGGAAAGAATATCTTATGGAAATAAGTTTTTTACAAAATTGGAGAAATTGTAATGTAAGAGATTACATTCTTTATATACAGGCATCCTAATATTCACTAGTAGTCTGTTCCTATCTCGATTACCCTTCCACCCGCAAGCCCCCCCGCCTACACCTAAGCTCCAAATCGCAAAGGCCTACATGCATGACGTCACGACCTAAAATTTTGTGAGCACTTAGTCCTTTTGTAGAAGTGTTGTTGGCATAGGGCCAGAACTGCAAATACAAAATTATAAAATTATATAATTTTAATCTAAGACAAAATAAGGTTCAGTTGTAACAATATCAACGTTTGTGAAATAAACATTGGCAAAATCGTTGAATAACTAAATTTGATGAATTACATTTATTAAGTTTTGTAAGAATAAAAGATAATTTTCGTCTATTTTATTTTAGACATTAAATTTTAAACCTATCAAACCTGGTTTACTTAATAATAATGCGAAACGAGCATTTTCCCATAAACGCCGGATGCTTCTAAATGAGGAAATAGAATATAGATCTATTTTAGTTTTTTTCTCACTATGCCAAATTGACTCATGGTTCTTCTTGTCCATGATCCACCACATTGCATGTAGGTGATCCATTCTGTAGTTTGTTATTACGGGCACTAATATTTCTTATTTACATATATAACTATTTTAGTACTAAAAAGTGAGGGCTCACTATAAAATTAGTTACTTCTCAGGCTGGTCACTATTTCTCTTAGTGCTTCAAGACTGTTTTCTGATATAATTTCTTTCTCTGTACACCCAATGCACGGATTGAGTTTTATTCTGTAAAAAGTATATTAAATTTATTATTACTTTATATTCATTAGAAATGCAAATTGTGGCTCATATGTCTGAAGGGTGTTTATAACCGTTTCAATTTTGCGATACGGCGGAGCTAAATATTGTTAGTGTTATATAAAGTACCACATCTAAATCTGAACTTTATTTTATGACAATTGACCTATTTTAACTCACTTTCGGTTTCACTAAGTAACCCCAAATTATGATTTTTAAATGGAACACCATTTATGTGCCACTTGATATTTTTTCATTACAAAAATTTTTGACCTTCAAGTTATTTTTAAATCGTACGGTAAGTAGCTACTTAACACACTGATTAAGGTATGGTAAGTAGTACTTTACTAGTGCGGTAAATTGATATATAATGACATTGAATGCAATCGCAGAAAAACAAGTTTTTGTTATTCAAATTTGGTACTATTTTAACCCAAACTATTAATAATAAAATATTAAAATTTTATAAGAGAGAAAGACAAATAAATTATTTTTGACGAAATTATCCATAATTTCCGTAGCAACCTGTCATTTGATTATTAATTACATGTCAAAAGGTTGATGAACATATTGATTTATTGACTGTTTAATTCAAGTTACAACTTTTTATTTTCTAATATCAAGATTGTAGACAGGGACGTCCATAATGGGGAGCGGCGAAGGGGGGAATTTGGAGAGCATCCCGATGACACTCTTAACAGACTTGATTACGTAGGTATGTGTTAATAGCATATTATGCAATGATCATTTAATGATGGTTTTATTAAAACACGAGCATGAGAGCCATAGGTGAGTGTAGTAACGAATGCGAGGGTCTTAATAGCCATTAAATGTGAGCTGCACACACTATCTTTTTCTACGACCCATTATGATACTGGTAGTAAATGTCTAATAAATCTATGAAAGTATAGGAGTAGAAAAATAGCATATTTTGCAATGAGCATTTAATGATGGCTATTCAGACACGAGCATGAGAGTTACGATACGAGCCATAGGTGAGTGCCGTAAGGAATGCGAGGATCTTAATAGCCATTAAATGTGAGTTGCATATACTGTTTTTCTATGACCCGTCATAAAAATAAAAATAATCCTTAATTTTTAAAATTTAAGAAGTGAATTGTCTATGAACTGTCAAACTTAATAAATTTTAGATTTGTCATGAGTCATGACCATGGCTGTCTTTGATATTGACCGAATATCACTGTGATGTTTTGAATTTTGGAAATTGGAACAATCGATATAGGACCGAAATTTGTCAACAACCCGAGAAATATTTAATGCTGATGGATATATTTAGTCTTTAATGCACATATTTATAAGTTTGGTAAAAGGTAATGTAATAATATTTACTATTGAATTAAGAATTTTAAAGTTTATGTCATGGAAATCGCGACTGTTTTAATTTTTTAATTGCAACCCTGCTCTGGAATTATTTTGTCAGGAACAAAGTGAAAAAGAAAATTCTCAGGAGAGTCACGGGCAGATGCCAGATCATTTATAATATTTAAAACAGTATTTGAGAAAAAGTTATTAAAGTCATTTGGGGAAAAGGAGTTGTTAGTGAAGTGACTCCTTCGTTTTGAAATATTTGAATTTTCTCTAACTAAATTCCATATAACTGCAGGACTAAAGTTATGATTTTCTAAGTAATTATTATGTACATTTAACTTTGCTGTTTGTAAATTTTTATGATAGGATTTTTTGAGCTTTTTTGAGATCAAAGAGATGTGGACACTTTCTTTGAAAGATAGCGTCTGAGACAAGCTGCAAAATATTTCTTTTTTCGCGTAGCTCACTGTTGGATATATCAAAGCAATTATCATCAAAACATTTAAAATTCATAAATTTGAACCAACCCAAATATGTACGTCTATGTAACAGCCATCAGAAAAGGATTTATTACTCGTCGTATTTCGAAATACACTATAGAGATCATCTAGTTCGATATTGCAGGCTCTTTCACTCTCTATCCTTATTATTATTATTATTATTGCTGCAACATAGTAATAGTATATTATTTTATATGGAGGAAAAGTAACTTTTCCTCCACATAAAATATGCTGTTTTTTCTTCAAATGTCGACAAATTAATGCAAAAATATCTCTTTTTAATAGTAATAATAATAATTATTATCAAAGATAAGTTGGTTTGCAAGGCGGCTTAGACCGGTAGCGGTGAATAGGCACAGGTCGTTGCTATAGTAATGTAACATAAAGCTGTCAGTGGACACTGTCAACAATACATATTTTTTCTTCAAACGTCAGTAAATCCGTCATTACTCGACTGTGTAGGCGGCCGTGAAGTTTCATTTTTCCTCCGCCGGAGCTTTACTTTTCACTTTTCCGCCGGCGGAGGTAAAAGTGTTACCATAGCAACATAGATAGATACAAACAAACAACAAAGCAAGCAACAACTCAAGAATTATTAAACTAAAATTTGTATTTATCACTCAATTTGTGCACTGCATTTCTAAAAATCACTAATTTAGGAACAAATTGGTTATTAACTTAATCGAACTTACTCAATAACTGCTTATCAATACGGAATTAAAACGCAATCGGAGACGCAATTTTAAAAAAATAGTTATTTTCTACTATAGGAGTAGGATAATTGTTTTGATATATCCAGTGAGCTACGCGAAAAAAGTAATATTTTACAGCTTGTCTCAGACGCTACCTTTTAAAGAAATTGTCCACATCTCACTTTAATTAATTTATTAGACATTTATTACCCGTATCGTAATGAAGGTCATTACAATACTTACGTTTCATGACTAAACTGGAATCAAAATTCAACTTCACAGTGATATTGGGTCAACAGCAACGACAGCCATGATCATGACAGATTTAAAAATTATCAATTTTGAAAATTTATGGACAATTTATTTAATAAATTTTAAAAATTATAGATTATTTTTTATTATTATGACTGAGCGTAACAAAAAAAGTGTATGCAACTCAGATTTAATGACCATTAAGCATACATTACTACACTCGCCTATGGCTCGTATCATAACTCTCATGCTCGTGTCTTAAGAACCATCATTAGATGCTCATTGCAAAATATACTTTTTTTCTGCTCCTATACTTTAATTGATTTATTAGACATTTACTAACAGTATCATAAAGAAGCTCGTTAAGATGCTGACGCTTCATTAATACACTGTGTTCTAATCAGTCAAAATTCAACATCACAGTGATATTCGGTCAATATCAAAGACAGCCATGGTCATGACATATCTAAAATGTATTAATTTTGACAGTTCATAGGCAATTTTCTTAGTAAATTTTAAAAATTAAGGATTATTTTTATTATTATGACTGGTCGTAGAAAAAATAGTGTATGCAATTCACATTTAATGGCTATTAAGATCCTCGTATGCTTTCCGACACTCGCCTACGGCTCGTATCTAACTCTCATGCTCGTGTCTCAATAGCCATCATTAAATGCTCATTGCAAAATATGCTATTTTTCTACTCCTATACTCTAATTGGTTTATTAGACATTTACTACCAGTATCACAATGAAGTTCATTATGATGCTGACGTTTCGTTACTAAACTGGGTTATAACCAGTCAAAAATTAACATCACAGTGATATTCGGTCAACATAAAAGACAGCCATGGTCATGACTCATAACAGATCTAAAATTTATTAAGTTTGACAGTTCATAGACAATTTACGTCTTAAATTTTAAAAATTAACGAATATTTTTATTTTTATGACGGGTCGTAGATAAAAATAAAAATAATCCTTAATTTTTAAAATTTAAGAAGTGAATTGTCTATGAACTGTCAAACTTAATATATTTTAGATCTGTCATGAGTCATGACCATGGCTGTCTTTGATATTGACCGAATATCACTGTGATGTTAAATTTTGACTGGTTATAACCCAGTTTAGTAATGAAACGTCAGCGTCATAATGAACTTCATTGTGATACTGGCAGTAAATGTCTAATAAATCAATTAAAGTATAGGAGTAGAAAAATAGCATATTTGTCAATGAACATTTAATGATGGCTATTGAGACACGAGCATGAGAGTTACGATACGAGTCGTAGGCAAGAGTCGTAGCGAATGCGAGGGTCTTAATAGCCATTAAATGTGAGTTGCATACACTATTTTTTCTACGACCAGTCATAATAATAAAAATAATCCTTAATTTTTAAAATTTACTAAGTCAATTGTCTATGAACTGTCAAAATTAATAAATTTTAGATCTGTCATGACCATGGCTGTCTATGATATTAACCGAATATCACTGTGATGTTAAATTTTGACTGGTAATAATGATCTGTCAAACTTAATACATTTTGGATCTGTCATGACCATGGCTGTCTTTGATATTAACCGAATATCACTGTGATGTTAAATTTTGACTGGATATAACCCAGTTTAGTAATGAAGCGTCAGCATCATAATGAATTTCATTGTGATACTGGTAGTAAATGTCTAATAAATCAATTAAAGTATAAAAGTAGAAAAATAGCATATTTTGCAATGAGCATTTAATAGCGGCTATTGAGACACGAGCATGAGAGTTACGATACGAGCCGTAGGCGAGAGTCGTAACGAATGCGAGGGGCTTAATATCCATTAAATGTGAGTTGCATACACTATTTTTTTTTACGACCAGTCATAATAATAAAAATAATCCTTAATTTTTAAAATTTACTAAGTAAATTGTCTATGAACTGTCAAAATTAATAAATTTTAGATCTGTCATGATCATGGCTGTCTTTGCTGTTGACCCAATATCACTGTGATGTTGAATTTTGATTGCAGTTTAGTCATGAAACGTAAGTATTGTAATGAGCTTCATTACGATACTGGTAATAAATGTCTAATAAATTAATTAAAGTGAGATGTGGGCAATTTCTTTGAAAGGTAGCGTCTGAGACAAGCTGTAAAATAATACTTTTTTCACGTAGCTCACTGGATATATCAAAACAATTATCCTACTCTTATAGTAGAAAAAAATATTTTACTATGTTGCAGCAATAATAATAATAATAAGGATAGAGAATGAAAGAGCCTGCAATATCGAACTAGATGATCTCTATAGTGTATTTCGAAATACGACGAGTAATAAATCCTTTTCTGGTGGCTGTTACATAGACATACTTGGGTTGGTTCAAATTTATAAATTTTAAATGTTTTGATGATAATTGCTTTGATATATCCAATATGGTTTAACAGTGAGCTACGCGAAAAAAGAAATATTTTGCAGCTTGTCTCAGACGCTACCGTTCAAAGAAACTGTCCACATCTCTTTGATCTCAAAAAAAGTTCAAAAAATCCTATCATAAAAATTTACAAACAGCAAAGTTAAATGTACATAATAATTACTTAGAAAATCATAACTTTAGTCCTGCAGTTATATGGAATTTAGTTAGAGAAAATTCAAATATTTCAAAACGAAGGAGTCACTTCACTAACAACTCCTTTTCCCCAAACGACTTTAATAACTTTTTCTCAAATACTGTTTCAAATATTATAAATGATTTGGCATCTGCCCGTGACTCTCCTGAGGATTTTCTTTTTCACTTTGTTCCTGACAAAATAATTCCAGAGGAGGGTTGCAATTAAAAAATTAAAACAGTCGCGATTTCTATGGCATAAACTTAAAAATTCTTAATTCAATAGTAAATATTATTACATTACCTTTTCCCAAACTTATAAATATGTCCATTAAAGACTAAATATATCCATCAGCATTAAATATTTCTGGGGTTGTTGACAAATTTCCGTCCTATATCGATTGTTCCAATTTTCTCAAACGTTTTCGAAAAAGCACTCAAACTCAAAAATAAAATATCATATTATCTCGAAACTTATTATCTCATTATGTAGTTGGAATTAGTTTAGTTTTAGAAGTGCTAAGTCTACGACTAGATTTGTTGAAATAATAATGAAGGGGCCATCTTCTACGATCTTAGTAAGGCTTTCTACTGTGTTTTCTTTGATATTCATGCAAAAAACTTGATGTGTGCAAAGTTTCGCGATCTAAAACTAATCTAATATTACCATATATGAACAGTAGATCTCAAATGGTTGACATTGGTAGGGAAAGGTCTGATCCTACTATTCAAAGCTACGACGGCGACGTTCCCCAGGGTTCTGTTTTGGGACCGCGCTGCTTTTGTTGATCTATATTAATGATCTGGAGAGTAGTGTTCCCAGTGCTGATATTCTGCTCTTTGCTACTGACGCCACGGTCGGAAAAAATATTAGGGGAGATAAAGCTAAGACTCACAGACTGGTTTATTGCCAACAAACTAAGCATGAATGCCTCTAAAATCCAAAAATGATTCCTTTCGGCACGTAAATTGAATGTACCAGGAAAGGAATCAGTAAAGTTCTTACGAATCAGGATTGATGCCAAATCAAGTAGGACTCACACATTGGGGAGGTCTATAGGAGGGTAGCGTCGAAATTACATGCGCTTAGGGCTCTGACTAAGACTGTTTCAGAAAAAGCTGCCTTATCGGTCTTTTTTGCGTACGTCCGCCCAGGATGTCGTACGGAAACTTGGCTTGGGAACATGCTGCAGATATAAATCGTGTTTTTGCATTGCAGAGAAGAGCAGTCAAGAGTTATGTGTAATAGAAGCTATAGAGCTGACTGTATGGACATTTTTGTTAGGTATAATGTACTAGTCCCTATATATTTTCCATTATAAGCTGAGTGTTAAGGCAAACATAGTGAACTATGAAACACATCAAAATAATTATAATACTAGGGCATCGATCTAACATCTACAATATTATAGATTTGTAAAGTATATGTTAATGTTTTTTTTTGCTAATCTGTATACAACTGTAAATTATTGTGATCTGTGTGAAATTTTCATTGTTGTTGTAAGCTTGTTGTTAAGTAATGCATCAATAAATTATGTCTAAATTATGTCTATAGCCTTTAACAAAAAATGTTTTTATCCGATCGGACGAAAATCGACACCTTTCCGATGTGTTTTCTCACCGCGAAAGTCATGATTCCAGTATATTGTATTCGTTGCTTGGCAACATGCAATAATGTACAAGAATGTACAAGAATAGAAAATAACTGTCCGGGAATGTAACATGCCCGTCCTAGGCCGGGAATGTAACACTTCTGTTCTATTCAAACGCCTTGTTTGTCAGATCTGACGTCTATCAAAAGTAACATTTAGATGCTATTTCCGTAGTTACGTAATAAACTTCAAGCTCGCTCGATTCAAAAGTTGATATTTGTTGAGTTTAAATTCAAAACACCGCTTTATTTAGAGTAAGATTTGGCTCTATTTTTATATGTACGTATTCTAATTAATTTCGATCGGATAAAAAATAGTATGTGCAACTCGTAGGAAAAGCACATTCCTGGACTCCTGTGTTGCTGGCCTCGGCTGCGCCTCGTCCAGCACTTACCACAGTCGTCCAGGAATGTTTTGCTTTTCCTCCTAGTTACACAATATACTATTTTGAAAATGTTGCTAAGCAAATCTTGAAAGTTTTTAGATAGTTAAATGGCCATATAGAAATACATACTGGAAAACAGGCTAATGTCATGATTTGACCTACTGATCCTTTAATTGGTCATTTTAATATCTGAAGAGTATAAATTAATATTAATGCTCTTATGTGTCAGTGTCAGTGTTGTGTAGTCACTTATGTCAATTCAAATATCTACTACAGTTTTCGTTAATGTACATGACGCCTTCAAACACCAAAATCCTCTCTTTGTATAGTATTAATAGTGTGGTGGAAATATGTTCGCAATTGTTTAACAATTATGTCAGAAAATTTCCAGTATACTTGGAATAATGAAATGAACTGAAAAATTTATTGGTATTAACACACTAAAAAGTGTTTATACAAGTCACAAAATACTACAATGTTTAGGACGGTTAACATTCATTAATGATCATCATTAACACAATTAAAATAAAGGACATTCACATATTACAAAATATTATACTAGGCATACGTTAGATCAAGTTAAAAATAACATATCTTTAATACCACATATTAAAGTCATAAAAGCACTAAAAAAATACTAAAAAAGAACATACAATTTATAAAATGTTACTAAGTCTACCTATCACATACTACAGAAATCATTCTCAAGGTAGTACTGCAGGGAATAGAACGCTTTATCAACCAGATAATTCTTGACAGTTTTGGAGAACAAGTTGACCTCCAGCCTCCTTACATGCATTGGGACAACATTATAAAATTTAACACAATGGTAGTCAGTGCCCCTTGTTCGTGCGAGTCTGTGGAAATTAGGTCTTATGGTCCCACATTTTCTGGTATGGTGGTCATGGGTGTGAGTATGATATTAAAATTTAGATAAGTTTGCCCTCAGGTAGGATAAGCAGTGAAGTATGCCGGCATTTGGAAATTTTAGCACCCTAAGATCCCTGAAGCTCTGGCGACAGCAGTCTCGATACCTCAGACCGGTCACAACACGAATGCATCTCCTTTGCAGTCCGATTATTTTGTTCGCATGGGATGACTGACCCCAGTTGAGAATAGGCATAAGTCATATTAGATGAAAAATAGCCATGGTAAGCCGTCATAAGTGTAGGCAAGGAAACAAATCCAGCGAGATTTCTTATAAGGTAAATAATTCTGTATGGTTTTCCTGAAAGTTGCTCAACATGAGATTCCCACGTAAGACCGGGGTGCAGACACCAAGAAATTTTACATGTGAATCGCACTGGAGTGGTGGATTTTCAGTTCTGAGACTGAAGTTCATATTTTGGGTCTTGGAGATGTTGAGACTCGGTTTGTTAGCCAGAAACCAGTCAGTTATGTCCCTTTGCATGCTCTCAAACCAAACAACAAGGGGGTCAGTGGGATGATGTTATAAATTAGTGAAGTGCTGAGCATTCAAGGCAGAGTCCTCAAGAGAATTTGACTATCTCCAATTTTGTTTTATAATACCCTGTGCAGCGTACATACAGGGTGACAATTTGTAAACTTACAATGGCTATATTGCCTACACTAAAGAAGATATAAAAAAACAAAAAATAACATATCTACAAAAACGCGGGGGAAAAAATTAGGCATTTTGCGGATTACACTCACCCATGCCTGAAGCGTTACCCTCAACCACTTTAAAATCTTAAGTGGCACTGCTAGACTCGTGACACCTCTCTGGAAAACTTATGAAAATGGCTTTCCTGCTATATTAAAATTAATGAGATTTAAGTACGAGATGTTGGCAAAATTTGGTAGGTAAAATTAGAAAACGTAAATAATGAAAAAGGGTCCTAAGCCTAAATTAAAACACTTTTGCAGTGCTAAACTTATTCAATAATATGCTTTTTTTAACTATTTTATTAAGTGCCCAAAATGATTTGCATTTTGTCCTAACCAGAAATAAAGTCGATTTTCAAATTCCTCCCTAACATTCTGAAAAATGTCTCTTGGAATCCTTCGACAAGCATTAATTATCCTCCGAAGCAATTCGTCCAGAGAAGCCGGATGCGTTTTATAAACTAGTGATTTAATATAACCGTATAAAAAGAAGCCTATAGAGGTCAGGTCAAGTAATCTTGGCGACCACTCAACTGTACCTCTTTTGCTAATCCACTGGTTTGAATTTTTTTAGTCATATCACTGTCTCGTCACAGCAATATAGTGGGAGGGTACACCATCTAGTTGGAAGTGTAAAGGATCTTCATTCAAATTTAGATTGCCTTGTAAGTCTCTTTGGTTTTCAAGTTCATGAACAACCGAGTGCTCTATAGTTTAGTTGAGCATTTGAGCAAAAACTTGGCTGGTTAAATAAATAAATATACCTTTTATTAATATTTCAGACAATATAATTACAAAAATTATGTAAAGACATCGCGATCTAGCATATGCTACTCATCTAAACGCTATTTAAAAATATCTTATTAATAATTTTATTATGGAAGATTAACATTTGTTCTATAATTAATTATTCATTTCATTTCCAAAAAAACGTAACAAATAATCATAAGCTTTAAACAGAGTAAGAAAATAATTCAAAATATATTCATTTCAAAAGCAGAATAAGCACACTAACCCTAATTTCGATTATTTAAAATTAATCATTTCACACCCTATCCTACTACCCCTGTTCAGGACACCACATAATTTTGAAGTGAATTATATATTTTCACAGCATTAAAGCTAAAAGACCTCTGAAAAATTGCAGTTCTGTGTTTCGAGACAGTAAACCTCTCGGAGTAACGCGTTTGCCTGCTATGAATATCGCTTCCACGAACTAATTTCTGGAATAAATAAGAGGGATTCCTCGTCTGAACAACTTTATGAACTAAGGTAGCCAAATGTACAAAAAATCTTTCTTCTAACTTAAGCCATTGAGATGCCTCAAATAACGGTGTAACATGGGCGTACTTACCAACATTATAGCAAAACCTCAAACAGGAGTTCTGAACCTTCTGAAGACTATTTTTTCACGCTGTGTAAGTGCAGACCAAAACACAATGTCGCAATGAGATATAGATGACAATATTAAAATGTCACAAAGTATTAATTTTTGCATGTACAGAATTTTTCATCTATAATAGCATTTCTGCAACAAACCAGAAACCCGAGACTAAAAATGAAGCTGCGTGTCAAAAATAACTCCCAAATTCCTACAAGTCTCCGATGGCTCCAATGCTGTACCTCCAATTTCAACAACAACGGCATCCCCGTGCATGATCAGTGGTTCAAAAAGAAGCAACTTTGATTTACTTCCCTTCGGCAACACGCCATGACACCGAGACATCCCCAAAACAGTGTGCAGGTCCTCATTAACCCACTCAGCAGCCTCGACTGCATTGGAAGTATCAAACGAGTGGTATACCTGCATATCATCCGCCTACTAGTGCGATCGGCATGTCTTCAAGAGCTGCAAAATTCCGCTGTATAAACCGAAAACAAAAGCGGACCCAAAATATTCCCCTGCGGAACCCCTTTGTTATTTGACACAAATTCAGACCTATTTTCGCCAACACAGACTCTTTGTTTTATGTCCTAAAGATAACTCTCGAAAAAACGAATTGCACTCTCCCCCAAACCGATATATCTGAGCTTCATAATAAGCATATCGTGATCTAGGGTATCGAAGGCCTTGCTAAAGTCCAATAATACTAGCGATGTCGTCATACTTTTATCACACACTCTAAGGGTATCATCACTCACTTGAAGCAATGCCGTAGTTGTAGTTGTGCTATGTAGAGGGCGAAATCCAGACTGAGTTGGCGGCAAAAATTATTTAAAGCAAAAAACGTACTTAGTTGATCATGAATCACTCTCTCAAGCACTTTGGATAAACAAGGCAGGATACTAATAGGTCGAAACTTTTCGGACTAGAGCCTTTCGGAATGGACAACACATTCGCAAACTTCCATGCCGATGGAAAGGAAAATCTATTTCAATAAAAAAAATCTATGATAACGTCACTCCAGTAGCGACAGTTCTGTTTATTCGCATGACCATTTAGGAAAAAAGAAAACCCATCACTGAAGCAAATATTTCCCTTCTTTCTCTGAATTATACCGTTCTTGGAAAATTTTAATTTTGTAAGGGTGTAATTTACAGATTCTCTGGATACGCCGGAATATGCTAAATGACGCGTTGCCACCGTTCCATTCATAGAAATTTGGCTAATAACCTCAACCTGCATATCTTCATCCCAAACTCTAGGTTGTTTTTATTATCAAAGGATCCTGTTTCTTGAAATTTTGAATGCAACGTAGACGTGGCTGGCGTTTTGTCAGCATACCTTTTAACAAAAGTAATGGCAGTTCTCAAATAGCACATACCCTGAGCATCATAATGAAAAGTAATTTCTACTGGTTCTTCCATAGAATATATCATTTCCCAATTTAAATAAATTTGACGAAAAAATAGAGACACAAGTGATGGCAACAGTAAGCACGTTAAATTAAGTATTTGCTTTATAGAAAAAAAGAAAAAAAGGGAATTTTAGCATTGCAATAGTGTTTTAATTTAGGCTTGGGATCCCTTTTCATCATTTAGGATTATTTTCTAATTTTTCTGGGCAAATTTAGCACGAGCCAGTCTTAAAACATGTTCTCAAAATTTTGCTAACATTTCGTACTTAAATCTCATTAATTTGGCTATCGCTGTGAAGCATTTTTGATAAGCTTTCCAAAGATGTGTCACAAGTACCATGCCCTTTAAGATTTTAAGGGGGATGAGTGCGATTTTTTTCCGCTTTTTTGTCGAAACGATATTTTTTGGTTTTTTGATATCTTCTTTATTGTAGAAAATACGCCAATTGTAAATTTCCAAATTGTCGCCTTGTATAGAAATTTCAATAGGGTCAGAAGAACAGGAATATAAAAATAGCCGCTGCGGCTATTTGATAAAGTTATTTAACGATTTTATTTTTCGATGATTTGAATAAGTAATTAATAATATGTTCGTGTTATTGCTCAATGTCTGTATTAACATAACAAACAGAACTACGTATACCTACTGTTTGCAATTATTCCGTTCCAATTCAAAAATGCCTACTAATCAATTAAAAGCAGACAGAGTGCTACTTTAAAATTTATTAGGTAATTCAACATTTTAAATAAAGTAAACATTGGTTTGCAAAAAGTAAAATTTATAATAGATATGTTATGATTTTTGAAATTCCCTGTTAATGATTAATATGTATGTAATTATTTTTTTAACAGAAACTTCACTTAGCACGTTTCTGTGTTAGCACCTGATATTTGCATAACCTCTGTAACCCGATGTAACCTTTAACTGAACGTTTATTACACTTTAAACTAAATAATCCTTCAATTTTATATATAAAATAGTATTATGCTCACTAGGATAATCAAATACATCAAAAATGGTTTCAAAAAC
>MU185396.1:115491-134163 GCA_016904865.1 Pissodes strobi
AATAGCGCACCAAGCTTCTGGGAGGCTGATTTTGCGATGTTAGCAACGTGGTCATGCCAGGACATATTGCTGTTGACCGAGATACCCAGCAGTCCGATTGACGAGGATGAAGGAATGGTCGACCCTGCCATAATAATGTCAGGGCCCGCTGTATTGGCCCTCTTGGTAAACGTGGCTGCTTGGGTCTTTGCTGCATTGAACTGGACCAAATTTCGGTCGCCCCAAGTTTGAACTTTCTCCAGGTCTTGATTGATTGCTGTAATCTGCTCCTGTCTGCGGTGATGAGTCTCAGTCGCTGGTAAGGGTTTTTCTGATCTAAAGTGGGAGACAAGGGTACTGTCATCTGCAAAACTGTACACAAGATTATTTGTTTCGATCAGCAGGTCATTAATATAGATGAGAAGCACGCCCGCGTTGATGGTGAATGTGTCTGAGTTATGCCCATCAACACGTGCAGAGATCGGTTCTTAAGGAAACTGGCAAGCTAGCTGCAGAGAGAGGCTGGCAGTCCGAAGGACGGCAGTTTGTTGAGCAGTCCGTCATGCCAAACTCTGTCGAATGCCTTTGAAATATCCAACGCAATCGCTCCGAGACTCGCCGTAGTTCTCAATTGCCCTACTCCATATATGAGTGACATAGGCCAATATATCTCCCGTCGATCTCTCTTTGCGAAAGCCGTATTGATTATCGCTGATTATTCTGTTGTTCTCGAGGTACTTGAGTAGTTGCTGATTGACTACACGTTCCATGACTTTGGAGATTATCGGAAGCAAAGCGATTGGGCGATAATTTGAGGGGCGTCGTTTTCTTGCCTTTTTTTTTGGAACAGGTTGGACTCGAGAGACTTTCCAAGAGGATGGGTAAATCCCTTTTCCGTAAGACAGAGAAAAAAGCCTGAAAAAAAAACGGGTGTTAGTTCGTTGGCGCAGTTCTTTAGCACGATGGCAGGTATTCCGTCCGGTCCTGATGCCTTTTGCGTACCTAGTTCTTTAAGGATTTTGCGAATATCACGGTGAGAAAACTTGACTTCTGCCATGGTTGTGTTGATGTTCGGTATGATGGTGGGGAGAGCCTTGCCTTGGGGGACGTCTAAGTTAGAGTGCGATGAAAACATTTTGGCGAACATGTTTGCTTTTTTCCTTGGCTGTAGTCACCGTGATGCCACGTTCGTCTGTCAAAGGTGGGAGAGACGTTTTTGTAAAGTTGATACTCACTGCCTTTGCTACCGACCAGACATTCCTGGAACCACTGGGGCATTGCAAAAGTTTATTCCTGATCCTTTGCTGTTTCCTACCTACAGCTCTTTCGCATCTCCTGTCAAACCAGGGCTTTCCTTTTGATGGTAACTTGATGGAATTTGGGATGTATGCTTCCATTCCTGAGGAGATTACTTGCGTGATCTCTTCGCAGCAGACTGACGGGTCGTCAGTGCCAAAGCAGACGTCGAGCCAAGGAAAATCTAGGTAGAACTCCCTTAGATCGTCCCAGTTTGCAGAATTGTAATGCCAGATTTTGCGAGGCAATGGTGGATCCTTCTGTATAAGTGGCAACTCACATACCGTTGTAACAAGTTTGTGGTCGGAAGTGCTCAATGGCGAACCAACTGTAACCGTGTACTGGTCAGGATTGGTGGTCAGAAAAAGATCCAGGGGGGCCGCGAATTCGCCCCTCTCTGAGATTCGAGTTGGTTCATCTACAAGTTGAGTAAGCCCGCAGCTGATGGCAAATGCTTCAGCTTCTCTACCTTCGTTGTCGGTCTTGTTGTGATGTTTGAGCCAGTTGGTGTTGTGGGCATTGAAGTCTCCCAGAACGATTATTTCTGAACTGGGGTGATCGAACTGTATTGAGTCAAAAGTGGTAGCTAGTGTTGAAAAAAAGCTTTGGTAGGTTCTATCGCTCGGATGCGGAATGAAGGACTCCTAGAGCCACCCAGCGCCCGGAGATCCGAATGGCCCGGGGAGTTTTCTTCCGGAATTTTTTGATCCTGGAAGCACCATCATGTCCATATATTCCTACTGTGGAAACCGGGACCACCAGCGCGGAACGTGATTTGGGAAAACCACTTAGCGCTTCCCAGTTCTGGTAGGGTGGTCTTTCACCGGACGATGCGAATAAGCATGTGCATCTACCACCTAGGGTCGCTTCCCCTGGAAGCATCGGCCTCAGACTCATACCTTTGGCGGTCCCTAGTCTGACAGGGGTAAAAATGGGATTTGTTGGATCGCTCCCCAGTGATCAGCTCCAGACTTTGTACTTTGGTGTTCTCCAGCTGGAGGAGGACGATTGGATTTGATGGGCCACATCCCGTGGCAACTCGGATGGCGGGGGCGTCACTCCCCGTAATCAAACTGCTCTCAACAGTTTGACGTTCCTGCCAGCCAATACAATGCAGCCCCTCTTGTCACAAGCTGTCATTGATCAGCTCCAGACTTTGTACTTTGATGTTCTCCAACCTGGGGGAGGACGATGGGATTTGATGGGCCACATCCCGTGGCAACTCGGATGGCGGGAGCGTCACTCCCCGTAATCAAACTGCTCTCACCAGTTTGACGTACCTTTCAGCCGAAATTACTAGTGGGATTGTGAAGACTTTAGTCAGCTGCCAGACGTTCTTCAGCTCTACTGCAAGGTTTTCGTATTTTGTGACTTTTACTGTCTCAGTTCTTCTTATGTTACGAGATAGCAGCACAGCTATGTCAATGATGGTTCCAGTCTTTTCCCCTTATCTATGACAACGATGTCCGGTCTGTTGTAGTCCACGTTATTATAGGCCTGTCCCAATACAATACCGCTTTATCTGTTTCCAAGACTGAATGGGGCTGGTATTTGTAATACGGTGGGCATATTTCAAGGAGTCCGTTTTTGAGAGCCAACTGTTGGTGGATGATTTTGGCCACTTGATTGTGCCGCCCTTGGTATGCGCTATCTGCGAGTGATCTACAGCCTGCGATGATATGCTCTATAGATTCATCCACCACCCCACACTTCCTACACTTGTCCTCTGCGTCAAGTCTTAGACAATGTTTTTAATTGTTTCGAGTCCTGATAACTCTGTCCTGGATGGCCATGAAGAATCCTTCGGTTTCTGGGTAGAGGTAACCGGCGCCGAGCCATGCTAGTGAGGTCGGCTTATCGACCTTGTCCGCTTCTAGACTTCTTGGAAACTTACCATGTAAGGCTTGTTCCATCCAGGTGGCTTGACCTTCCTGCCTTGAGCTTATGCCGAACTCGAGATTGCGGTGTTGTAGATTCAGTGGCGTATATCCTCGATCCTCCTGGGCTGCTATTCTCATCAGACCATCTTCGGATTTCAGCAATTGTTGCCGTATGTTATTCTCCTGGGTTCTGCAAAACTTGTAGATGTTCATCATACCTCGACCGCCGCTTGTTCGGGGAAGGTATAGTCTCTTAACTGATGCATTAGCGTGCAGACATCGGAATTTGGTCATCAGTCGCCGGGATAGCCTGTCGAGTCCATTTAGGTCCGCATCAGACCACTTAAGGATACCAAAGGTGTAGGTTAAGGCAGGCACTGCCCAAATGTTCAGAGCGATGATCTGGTTCTTAGATGAAAGTTTGGTGTTCAGAACCTTGAGTACTCTCTTCTTGTACTTCTCAGAGAACATATTCTTCAGGTGCGTGTGGTCGATGTTGGTTCTGAGGCATTCCTAAATACTTGTATGTATCTTCGGGATGTAAGTTCTCGATATCCTGCTATTGATCTTCTTGGATTTCAACAGCGCCACTTTTGATGTTGATGGTGGCGCATCTGTCAAGTCTAAATGACATGTTTATGTCCCCGCTGAAGGTCTTAACGGTGTCAATTAGAGAGTGCAATCCAGTCTGGTTCTCTGCAAAGAGCTTTAGGTCATCCATGTACAATAGATGGGATAAGCTCCACCCGCTCCTGATGTTAAGTCTGTATCCAATATTCGTGTTGTTCAGCAGCGTAGAAAGAAGGTTCAGAGCCAGGCAGAACCACACAGGGGATAGAGTCTCCTTGAAAAATACCTCTGGTCCTCTGGATATATTGACTTTACCAGCGTTGTTGTTGTTGACAAGTATATTGGTCCTCCAGGTGTTCATGAGATGCTGGAGCACCGCTCTTACGTTCGGCAAATCTTTTAAATCTCCAGTACCTTTATCAGCCAATCATGAGGGACTGAACCGAAGGCCTTGCGGTAGTCAATATAGCACACATTGAGATCTCTCTTCCTAGTCTGAACCTGTTTTATAACCACTGCATCTATGGATAGTTGATGTTTGCACCCGGCTGATCCTCGTATACAACCCTTTGGCTCTTCCTCCAGTATGTTGTTTGTAGCGCAGTGTTCGTATATTCCGTTGTTGAGAAGTGACGTGAAGAGTTTGTATACTACCAACAGGCACGTGATTAGTCTATGGTTGCTCGGTATAGCGGGGTCGCCCTTGTTGAACAGCATGTAAGTGTTTATCTCTGTATGAAACTTGAGGAACTTTGAGGGATCGTCCAATGCTTTCATAAAACATCGAGCAAGGCTTGGAAAACATGCCGGGAGATTTTTTATCCAAAAGTTGTGCAGTCCATCTGGTCCCGGCGCTTTCCAATTGCTGGTCTTACTGATAGCCTGGGATATATATATTGATGTTAAATGATTCACAGACATTTCCTCAACTTCCGATGCACTTTGATCAATAATTGCTATCCATTTGGACTATATACTGTAGTCTACTGCTTCTATTATTATTATTATTATTATTATTATTATTATTATTATTATTATTATTATTATTATTATTAAGGATATAACTTTCTGTAAATTGATTGTAATTGTATAGGTTTGGCTTCCTGGAATCGGCAGGGATTGCTTTCAAAACTGCCTCTACTTGACAATAATTTAACTCAAGATCAGTTGTTGTTTTCCTGGTGGTATCGTTGCCTGAACTCTTAGATTTGATATTAAGCAAAATCAATATTTAGAAAACAAGTTATAAAGTTTGTGGTATTAAGATCACGTTGATGGACAAGAGCTACTGATTTTAGCACCATCGCCATATAATATGGAATATTTCAAGTGCAAGAAGTACTTCAATTGACTTGCATCAAATAGCAAGTTTATAGATCACTTTGGTAAAAAAAAAAGTTTTGATATTCTTTGACACTTAGATCTCTTTGTCTCCAATTTAAGAAACTGAAACACTTGTGTATCTAATGCCTAAATTATTATCTTCTTAATCTTTCTTATTTGGCAGGTTCAACAAGAACGGTTCGTAACATGCTAGATGCGGGTTGGAGATTAGAAGCATCGCAAGCTCTGTATACATATCTAACGCGTCTAAATCAACCATTAATTCCATTTTCAATTCAATCGTTAGTGCTAGGTAAGTAATACAGGAAGAAATAAAAATATAAAAAATAATCTATATATTTGATCAATAAAGGTGCCATGTAAACCAACTGGTTCAAGTACCTACCGGAATTCAAAAATGTAATAAAACACGCCAAAAGCTTGAGCTAGAATAATATTGTGTGATGATGAAATGATGAATGGTTGATTAATATTGGTTATAAAGCCAAATTATTAATTTTGAATTTGAATAGCACAAGCCTATTTTCGACACAACCTTTGTAAAATAATTGCTTTTTTCTTCAAACGTCAGTAAATCCGTCATTACGCGACTGTGTAGGCGGCCGTGAAGTTTCGTTTTTCCTCCGCCGGAGCTTTACTTTTCACTTTTCCGCCGGCGGAGGTAAAAGTGTTGTCATAGCAACATAGATACAATACAAACAGACAACAAAATAAGCCTCAACAACTCAAGTAATTTTATTAAACTACAATTGATATTTATCATTCAATTTGTGACTGCATTTCTAAAAATCACTAATTTAGGAACAAATTGGTTATCATTTAATCGAACTTACTCAATAACTGCTTATCAATACGGAATTAAAACGTAATCGGAGACGCAATCTTGAAAAAATAATTATTGTTGACAGTGTCCACTGACAGCTTTATGTTACATACAACCTGTACCTATTCACCGACACCGGTCTAAGCCGTCTTGCGAAACCACTTATCTTTAATAATAATTAGATATTATTATTATTAAAAAGAGATGTTTTTGCATTAATTTGTCAACATTTGAAGAAAAAACAGCATATTTTATTTGGAGGAAAAGTTACTTTTCACGGCTCGCTCTCTATTACCAGCCTCACTCCGTTCGGCTGTTAAATACGAGCGCGCCATGAAAAGTATCACTTTTCCTCCATATAAAATAATATACTATTTTCTTCAAACGTCAGTAAATCCGTCATTATTCGACTCTGTAGGCGGCCGTGAAGTTTCGTTTTTCCCCCGCCGGAGCTTTACTTTTCACTTTTCCAGCGGCGGAGGTAAAAGTGTTGTCATAGCAACATAGACAACAAAATAAGCGTCAACACCTAAAGATTTATTAAACTACAATTTGTATTTATCACTCAATTTGTGACTATATTTCTAAAAATCACTAATTTAGGAACAAATTAGTTATTATTTAATCGAACTTACTCAATAACTGCTTATCAATACGGAATTAAAACTCAATCGAAGGCGCAATCTTAAAAGAATAATTAGTGTTGACAGTGTCCACTGACAGCTTTATCTTACATTACTATAGCAACAACCTGTGCCTATTCACCGACACCATTCTAAGCCGCCTTGCGAACCCACTTATCTTTAATAATAATTAGATATTATTACTATTAAAAAGAAATGTTTTTGCATTAATTTGTCGACATTTGAAGAAAAAACAGCATATTTTGTTTGGAGGAAAAGTTACTTTTCATGGCTTGCTCTCTATTACCAGCCTCACTACGTTCGGCTGTTAAACACGAGCGCGCCATGAAAAGTATCACTTTTCCTCCATATAAAATAATATACTATTATTCCTTATGTTGCTAGGATGTTTCTAACTATAACATCTGCTGCTGCATCCAAATCTCAAATAAAGAAACACGGGCAGGTGCTGAACGCCCGCCAAAAAGCGGATACATGAATAAATAATATAAGTGAGCAATGGAATTCGGTTTTATGGATTGTTCAATGATCAGTCATGTGAAGACATCTCGGGAAAATCCTTCTTGAACTGAGATCTCTAGCTTGTCTTCTCTACTTATTAAAACAGCGAAATATTGGTATAAGAATAAGAATAATACTACCGCAATCGAAGTGAAAACCATGGCATCACGCAAGAAGGGATCAGCCAGAGGTAGTGTTTTTGCCAGTAAGATTTAATACTTCTATCATGATTCCTCGATAGCATGAAGATTAGTAATTAGTGTCAGTGGCATTATAAAACGCATAAATTAACCCAAAATCGGGTGGTACTATTTGCACTTGATAAAAAGAAAGAATTTTGCAATGACACCAATGCCAAACTATGGAAGTGGCGTAAATTATTGACGGATCATCCTGTAGTCCTATTTCATACCTAATCAGGTTTTATTACACTATACATTTCTGAAACAGACTTTAGGCAGATAATTGAACCTTTAGCTCGGATCTTGAGATACTTAATAAATTTATGTTTTGCAACAGGTAAATTTCTTGAACAACTAAAGATAAATAAAATTGTCCTTATTCTCAAAAAAACCTTAGCTGCAAATGATGGCCCAGTGGCTATTCGCATACTTTTAAAAATATTTTAAATATTTGTTTATATCTAAGTAGACTGGAGTCATTTATGGAAAAAAATTAAGTTTTGTATGAATTTCAGTTCTGTTTTTGTAAAAATAGTTCTACTACGACACCCATACAGCATTTTGCATTTCTATGAAACACTGACGGAAGATATGGAGCATGGCAAGTGTGATCTCAACAGAGTGGAGTGAGAGGTCCCACTTTACCGTCATAATTTTTTAATAGACAGACAGCAATATGTATCAGTCGTACATGATGACAGTAAGCATGGGAGAAAGTAATTTTTCTCCGGCATGGCCGTTGTTAGCTTGAGCCCGTTCTTCTTGATAGTTTCCAAAAATCTACGGATCCTGGATGGATAGCGGTTTCGTTCCCGGACGACTCTTCATTTATAGTTTAAGATCCAAATTCTGAAGATCATGAGGATCAATGCAACTCTGGAATGTCCATCCTATTAAAACGGTGCAATGAAAATTATATGAATCTGATTAGCTTGAAAACAGCCTACGCTAGATTTCACACTGTACAGAATAGACATGACTTAGAACTAGATCAAAGGGTGGAAAACTATAATATTTCTCTTGAAATTTTTGGGCATACCAATAGACCAGCACTTAAGCTGGAAATAATACTGCAGTAATTTGTGATACAAAATTGAATAGTTTGGATTAGTTATATGATTAAAAATCTTAAAAGTCTTTTATCTCCAAATGATTTTTTATCTGTATATATTGCCTACTGTGATCCCATCTCCATTATGGGATTTGCTTTTGGGGCATTTCAGCGAAATATGTTTTTATAGCCTAGAAAAGGTCACTTAGGTAGATTCTTGGTGTATCTAGGATCGCGATTTGTAGGTCTCAGGTTACACGATAGGGAGCTCTGACGTTCACGGGTATTTTAATTTATGAACTATGTAAGTATATATATTTTTTGCAAAATCGTGATATTCACGATTATTTAACTTCAGACAGAGATAACCTGCACGCAATTTTCCGTTCCCTATACATATTGGTGACCGGAGCCACGAAATGGTATAGGAAACGGAAATTGTTGGCGCGCTACAAATCCTATACGATTCCATGACCTAGCTACTTGTCTATAATACGTACTTGTTATTTAGACTATTCAGCCAGATGCGGACCGATTTGCAAAAAATACAAATTTGCTGCAGGTGGACCAATTTGCAAAAAAAAATACAAATTTGCTATATTAGTAAATCCAATGTAATGACAAATACGGAAGGGAAATAATATGCTACATTAATAAATCCAATCGAATAAAAAATACAAATAAAAGAAATGAAAAAATGGGCGATGCATGAAATTTTACATATGCGATTTGGCATGAGGTTTTTTTGCTAATATATTTTCGATTAATAATTTTCTTTGTCTTTTCTTTTGCCTTGCTTTCTTAATGCGACCAGCCTGTAATGATGTTGACCCCTTGTAATTACTTCTTCTTCGTGCAATTGTTGAACGATCAGACAAAACGAGATAAATCCATTTTATAACGTTTGGAGGTATTGGCAAAAAACGTGCGATTAGCGGGCCCTTGTTTTTATCCAAAAAAATTATAGTGTACGTGAAAGATATGATACTATAGTTTTCGTACATTCTACATTTTATTTTATTTTTTATAATTAGAAATAATTATAATAAGAATTATTGCTAATTACAAAATGGATTTATCTGATTTTGCTTGAGATGAACTTAAACATTATTTTATGTTTTTTTTTTGCTTTAATATATGTATGTTTTTGATAGCTTGTCGTTTAGCTTAAAAATAGTTTAATTTATTTATTTATTGGTTTATTTATTGTAGTTTTATCAAATTATTTTCTATATTAATATATAATATAATATATGCTTAAGTCCCCACCCCTGTCCTAGTCCAGTTAAAGCCGATAAAAGATTAGGTATGTGCAAAATATTCCGTGTATTAATTTGTAAATACTAAACTTGCTAACGGATTTATTCTATTTTGCTTGAATCATTCGTATCTAATTTTATTTTGTGGATTTATCTGGTTTTTCTTGTATTGTATGACTTTGGGGTTGATTTTGAATAAGATTTATAAGGTTTAGCTTGAATCTGACTTTACCATTGGATTTATCTCATCAAACCGAATAGGAATCAATATCTGCCTCATTTTTGACCAAAAATTTATTTATCTGATATCGCTCCACAATTGCAGTTGGTTGCACTTTTTTTTTCCATTGGCATGCTTACTCGCCAAGTAAGATCCGAAAAAGGTTAATAATTGTGATGGAGTTTCAATATTTTCCAGCCTATTGTTAAATTGTTTGCATCATATGATTCATATGATTGTTACAATGCAATTGTGCCATATTAACGTATGTCTCGAAAGTTTTGGCACAAAATATTTAACCAAATATTTTTGTAATACGTAACTTTATTTAAACTTTTATTATTTGCTATAATTAACGGCTTAGTAACTAACAAAATTATTAACATAAATTAAATAAAAGGGCCCGTGCTGCTCAGTTAGGCGCAATTTTCTGCGAACATCACGCATTAGGTTCTGGACAAGTTGAACATCTATTTCGCCTATCTTTCCAAAAATTCTACGCCGTAGTTGTTTCTCATTTTCGGCTTGTCACCCTCCATCATATACTTTGCGGGATAACAATGCCCGAAAATCTTTAACTGGGCGGGCCTGAGGTAAATTAGGGGGTTAGCTTGTCTTGGTACGAAGGTATGTTATTTTTATGAAGGTAATTTTGAGTTGCTCTTGCATAATATCATGTTGGTGTACAAAATAAACTAATTTATTGACGTAGTTGTTAATATACCTTTCCGCATCTGTAGCTTCCCCCCTAACTCGACCGACATAAGGTCTGGATATGCCTCTAATCGAAATCGCACACCACACCAAAACTTTATCAGCAAATTTTGCTTTTTCCTTATATTTAACATTGCTTGGACACTCTTCTATATTGTCCGTATAAAAACCATCGTTTCCTTTGATTTCCGAGTTGGCAAGTGTAAAGTATTTTTCATCGTCCAGAATAATGACTTTCTCATTTGAAAAATGTATCCGCCTTTGACGACAGCATCTTGGTATCCGTGCTAATTGATTTACGGTATATTTAGGATACTTTCGTCTTTTTCGATATTTTGACCGTTTCTTGCCAATTCCCGCGATACTATACTCTTTGAAGAAAGGAATTGACGCGCTAATTTTCTTGTAGAAACCTCGACTCTGTCTTTTGCTCTTCTTACCAACCTTTCCGCTCTTTCTCGCGTAAAACTTTTTGGTCTTCCACTTTTTGGAAGATTTAAACAGGGAATTCCTTCTTCACGTTCGGCTATAGTACGTTAAATACTTCTGCGTGAAATATTTTGGTTTTGAAAAATGCGAACTATTTCAGCCTTAGGGAATCGTCCAACCAAATTATAAATACTTTTTCGTAATTCTAATTTATAAGACATTTAAAAGGTTGATTTTCATATATAGGACTGTGCCACAAGAATAATGTTATTTATTATTCTTGTGACTGTGCGCCTACCATGCTGCGGCCGTCGCGGGTATTCTACTTTTTCACAATAGGATTGAAGGTCGTAGCACACACAGTGTGAAAATGTAAATAAGAGCTTCAGTGCATTTTATATGGAAAATACAACTTTTTGATTTACAGTGACAACGACACGGTAGGTGCACAGTCGGTGCGCAGTCCTATATATGAAAATCAGCCTTAATGCAACTGATTTGAAAAAAGGACATGTCAAACTAATGTCAAGGAAATAAACAATTTTTTGTTTCCAAAGCCATCTCGATATATTGTCATTACAACCTATTTTTAGGCCCCTAAATTTTGTGCCAAAACTTTCGGGACATACGTTAGTTATTTTAATGAAATTATTAGATAACCTGTCGATCTGTTGGGAAGTCCTTCCACCTGCTGCAATATCTGTCTCTATTTCTGTTGGTGTCTATGAAAATATAAATGTATGTATAAGTACAGGGTGTCTCACGGTATTTTGACACATTTTGATTATTTCTTGTTTGAAAACGGATATATGTCAAAATACCGTGGATCACCCTGTATTATTTTACATTAACAAACGTTATTCTTACGATTTCATCTAATTTCTGCTCCTTAGTTTCGACCATAGGATTTAGAAAGTCACTACTTTCAGATAATGTATTTTCTGTGTTATCGTTGACGTTTTCTAATGACATATTTTGAAAGAATGTTTCGTTCTTTTGGAATTTACATAATTTCTTTTAACAATCCAATTTGTCTTAGTCGCCTCAGAATATTCCTTTATCCAATTTGTTGTCTTCTTGACAGAGCTCAGGCCTAAATTTTGTTCTCAATTCGTCGTTTTTACTTCTTATATTTTTGTTTCCAACTTTACATTCGTTATCAAATAACTGAATAACATTTATCACGCTTTTTTTTGTTTTGCAAGACATAATTAGATGAAGTTATTTAATTTAAATAGTTTGAAATCCTTTATAAAAAAAGGCGACGGTTTACTATCATAATACGACATGCGCGTAAAATATTACGGTGAACATGCGGTTGTCATGCAAGTCATCATGAGTAATGGCTGACGGCGCGACGGCAACGAGATTGTATAGGGTTTGGAGCGCGCCAACAATTTTCGTTTCCTATATGATTTCGTGACTCCGGTCATCAAAATGTATAGGGAACGGAAAATTGCAACCTGCACATACCAGCTAGTGAACTTAACATAAGTAAAAATTCTCCTAATGTTTTGGGACGAGTTCTCTTCAACGTTCTCCCCTTAGCATATTAATATCTAATATCTGTAACTGAAAGAGAAACATTAGGGCGCAGTGATCACAACATTTTCTGAATTTCCAGAAATCGACATCAAGTTTGCTTATTGCCGAGTGGTCAACTGAGCACGCCGCGCCCGTGCCGTTATAAATTCAGAGCTAACCCACATGACACATGCTCCATTAATTTTTTAGTTTTTGCAATTTCCTAATATCTGTAGTAATAGATAAATTAAAGCACAGTGATCACAACATTCTTCGAATTTCTAGAAATCGCCCTATATATTAGCGGATATATAAACGTACAATTTTTCTTATTGTCGAGGCCCTCACTGAGCTCGGCGTTTGACCTGAAACAAGTCTGCATTAAAAATTAAAGTTGGTGATAAAAGCTAGGAAACTCTCTTTTATTTGTAGATGTGGAGAATAAGGTGACAATTTGACACAAAGAAATTAATTATCCACAACAATATAGAACATTATCTATTATGAATATTTATCATTCATACTACTTTTTTGCAATTATGGATTTTTTAGGGGAATAAAGGTTGGGTTTTCAATGGGTCGTAAAGTGTGTTATGTGTTAATTAATTTTTTCTATTATTTTTTTATATTGTGCGTTGGCTTCCAGTCGCACTACTTCAACTAAATATACATATAGTACGGCGGTTAGTCAGCGATATTGGGATCAACCTTGCATTTTTGAGTAGAGCATTGAGATTTGGCACAGTGGTGGTGCATGCCCATACCTCACTTTTAAGAAGTGGAACCAAGTTTGCAACCACGGGAGCGCGGCGGTATGGCGGGTTGCATATCTGCCAAAGGCGAATTTGAGAAAATCGTTAAACGAGCACATCTGACCGTTTCTATGGGTGAATATCACTCACAAATATTACGGAAGGTGTTATGAAACGCAACTAGACCATGTGCCACTCGCGTGGTGGCAGGTTGTCTACCCTCTAGGTAGAGAAATTAATAATATCGATTTTGTAGTGCTAAGCTGAAGTATTGCAAGCTTGGGTTCTAAATAAAATACCAACAATTCTTGTTTCAGTACCCTTTTTAATGTCAATAGATACAACTGACGATGACTGACTTCTCGAACGCCGCTTTGACCTTTCTAACCCTGTTTGTTGTCGTTCTGAGGGCGGGTTACGCCTTCTCTATGCGAGAAGGCGCAACCCGCCCTCTCTCGCTTATCCTGAAATAAGGTCTATTTGCCATAGAATCAATTGCTATAAAAATTATTTTAATTAAAAAGTTAGTTTAGTATAAGCGATAGACATGCAAGGAGGTGCAGTCCGCTCCCAATGTTCTACTATAAGGTAAGTACCCTTGTCTCCCAATTTAGATCAGAAAAACCTTTACCAGCGACTGAGACTTATCACCGCAGACAGGAGCAGATTACAGCAATTAATCAAGACCTGGAGAAAATTTGGGGCGACAGAAATTTGGTCCAGTTCAATGCAGCAAAGACCCAAGCAGCCACGTTTACCAAGAGGGCCAATACGGTGGGCTCGACATCATTATGGCAGGATCGACCATTCCTTCATTCTCGTCAATCGGACTGCTGAGTGTCTCGGTCACCAGCAATATGTCGTTGCATGACCACGTTGCTAACATCGCAAAATCAGCCTCCCAGATGCTTGGTGCGCTATTTCGAAACAAAAAACTGTATACACCGCAGCAGATTCTCTTGCTTTACAAAGAGCAAATAAGACCGTGCTTAGAATATTGCTCACACATCTGAAGTGCCGCACCAAAGCACACTCTAAAGCTGCTTGATTTCATTCAGAAGCGAGCTGTACGTCTCATCGGCGACCCAGAGTTGACCCGGAATCTGGATAGTCTGGAACACCGCAGATATGTGGCCGAGATGTCCCTGTTATACAGACACTTTCACGGCAGATGTTCCCATTGTTGAAGAGCAGCAGAATAGAAAGCGAAATAGGGACGTCATTGACTGATCTCTGTATACTGTATCAGAAATCTTAGCAGGGAGATGACCTCATCGATCCATCACTAGACAAGCCAGCAAAGATAGATGCAGGAATCGCTACCCTGAGTAGGAATCTAAAAGCTTACCAGAAACTAGGGAATATTCCTTGTAATGCCAACGCGGATGCGTTAAATGCGGGCCTTCGCATTGAGCATAATTTAAGAACCAATAACCCAAAATGTCACAAGGGCTGCTTCGTACCTTGCGATTCAACCAAGCTCGGTAGAACTTAGAGAGATATGCAGATTGGTTGTCAAGAAAATATCGAGCCATCCGTTAAGTTAGGTACACGGGGAAGTCTCGAAGAGGTGAAATCAGCTAATGACAAGATATAATGAATTTTCTGTAGCAAGCACGGGCCAAGAGTCAATCCAACTCATAGACTGACTTTCACAGAAGCTGGAAATGCGATAGAAGCCGCTGCAACCAAGAAACTAGACAGTAAGATTTGAATCGCACTCCCGGGTTGGCAGGGTAGGCTCGGCGTATGGTACCATAACTGTCGGAAAAAGTATGAGCGAGACTTAAAAACTAACTCAAGTTTAGGCAAGAAATCGAAGCAGTTAGCTAAATTACGTGACGTTGCACTTGAACAACTGACTGATCAAGCAAATAAATACTGAAAAGGAATGCAGTGAAGATGCATCTGCCTTTCTTTTGGTTGATCTTGCCCGCAGTCATGCCGATAAACTGCTTAAGAAAAGAGTGAGTAACGGGTTTGTACACTCCAGCAGCTTTAAGGAAATGTTGCTTAATTCTGAGGGCTTCATACGAGGAGTAGAATGCAAGACAAGCGATCTCCCCAATCCGGAACCGGCCATCACCGTGCGGCTGGAAAGTCGGCTCGGAAGGATGGAGGATACTCTATAGAACTAAGCCTACAGCACAAGAGACTTGTAAAGAAACGCCGGTGTCATGTATATATAAAAATAAATGCACTGGGAAATGCAACTGCGCTAAATCTAAAGTCCTTTGCTATGAGTTTTGTTGTTGCCCATGCTTTAAGTACCTTGATTAATGCCAAAAAAGTGCCAAAGTCTGATATTTATGATCCCAATTTGTGATGTAGGTAATAGATTTAGTATTATTACATTCCGTGATTACATCTAGTACAATGAATAATATTATCCATTAATAACGATATGGAATTAATGCTAAATGCTTTAAATGATGCTGTTAAACTGTCTGGTTGTAATAAATATGGCTTTTCTTAATCTTTTAGTTTTCTATCCGCCTTACAACCGAGGTAACCTAAAGTTAACTATTTTCATTATATTATATTTTTGAGCATACCGATTTAAGAACGTGTATGGGTCCATTGGGACCTGATTTGTTCATATTTTGATTGTGGAAATGGAGGCACTCACCAAAATCTCTAGCTTAACACTGCAAAATCGGTTACATTAGTTTCTGCGCCTGAGTGTAGGCAATCTGCCACCACGCGGCTGGTATATACTCCAGTTACGTTCCAGAACATCTCCTGTAATATTTTTGCGTGGTACTCACCCATAGAATTGGTCGGATGTGCTCGTTTAGCGATTTTCTCAAAATTGTCCCTGGCAGGTATGCAACCCGCTATACCGCTGCTCTCCCGTGGTTGCAAACTTGGTTCCACTTTTTAAAAGTAAGGTATGGGTATATACTACCACTGTGCCAAATCTCAATGCTCTACTCAAAAATGCAAGGTTGGTTTGACTAACCGCCGTACTAATAGAGGGAAGTAATAATATAGCTCTTTAAGAATATGGTAATGATATGTTACGAAACTGGGACGTCATTTTCGACCGTCTTGGTCCATTTCTAGCCTGTTCTTAATGTGTGTTTGGGTCACTGTGAGTTAATCTTACTGACCAGTATTATTATTTTTCAGATGATAATAATGACAACATAACTCCCGAAGTAGTGGCCTCTGATGTTTTAGGACTCATAAGAGAGGATTTGTCTGCGAGACATATAGCACTCATAGGATTAATTCTCAATCTGTTAGACTGCAGTATAAAATTATCTCCTGCTGATGAACTTAGAGGTCATACATTGCCCGTTTCTATGCTGCCTTTATTTTTTAACATTGAGGTAATAGTTTTTTTATATAATTGGTAACACAATAATTGTAGTTGCAAAACGAAAAGTTCTCTTTTAAGTTTTTAATTTAAATACGAAATTGACAATAACATACATGTTAATGGATGCAACCAAGAGAGAGGTGACGAATTCCGTTTCAATGGTAATTAATATTAAATATTTTAACTGAATATGATTGGGGGTAAAGCAAGCATGTTTAGAAATGTTCTTCCAATGATTGTTTAAATACAGCCATGTCTTTCGGAGGTATTAAAAAACATACAGCTTTCCTATCGTACCCATACAATTTCTAATTGCGAGCACTTCACAAAAGCTGGATACAACTAGATTAAGTGAATGTGTAGCCCAGTGCATATATAATATTTGTATATGTGCCTGGTACTCCATTAAACTTGCCGCTCATGGCAGCCACGTCACCAAATTTATAAGCTTCTCAACTATTGCTGTAGAAATTCATTTTCCTTTTCCATCTCTTCAATTCTTCAAGTTATTGCTTGTCTCAATTATCTCGTTTCGTATTTTCCAGCTTGCATATAAGGCATTTTGTTTGCGTTGACTGGCAAATACCCTTCTAATTATGGTTTGCATTAATTTATTTGGAGGATTATGTCACACTTGGTAAGTTTCGAGGGAGTTAACCGGTTAACTCCCCCCCCCCCCCCCCAGCCTCTCGATCTCGACACACACACAAAAAGAAAATCACTCAACGAGCAGTGCTCGTGCGGAGAAGACGGTGGACTTTAACCGCTGTAGGTTGTAACTTTAGGAAAAGACGTCACTCACGTCTCCCAAGTCCATTTCAGAGCGAGGCAGTCCTCCAGACAAAGAAGTCCCGCAACAGCGACGCTCTAGGTGTTTGCAACTGAATCGCATGTTGATTAGCAGCTTGCGTCTGACGGCTGTTTCTGTTTGGCACAACTCTAGTCCCAGCTCGTTCGAACACCTTCAGTAGTAGTATCGATAGTAAAGAGATAGGTGCGCCATTTTCCAAGGCTATCAAGGTTTTTAGTGAACTCTGAGTCATCCACAAGACGGACTACTCTCCTCTGTATGGAATCTAATATCTTGAGCAAGCGTTTGGGTGCCGAGCTCCACACATGGGAACAGTATTCCAGAGATGGTCTTCTCTGGGCCTTATAGAGCAGTAAGAACTGATGAGGTGAATACAACTTTTTTACTCTATAGAGTGCTCCTAGCTTTTGTGCTGCTGCCCTGGCAATTTTGGTGACATATGATTATACCAAGACATGTTGTTTTCTACGTTGATGCCCAGCAAACTCATGGATGATGCCAGAGTCAGTGTTTGTCCTGTCATTGATAAATCAGCTCTTGCGGTGTTTGCTTTTGAGAAGACAACTGCTTGAGTCTTTCCTGCGTTAAACTGGACATTGTTTTCCTCACTGCATTGCACGATGGCGTTCATATCTTCATTGGTGACAGCAATCTGATTTTCTCGCTCGCGTTAGAGCCCGCGACATGAATGAGGATATAAGAGTGTTGTCGCCTGCAAAGTTGTAAATAGAATTGTTTGTCCTGTCTAAGAAATCGTTGATATAGAGCAGGCACAATGTGGGAGATAATATACACCCTTGAGGAACTCCGGCATTGATTTTAGTTTCCTACGAGAGATGTCCATGAATACCAACTCGAATACTTCGATCCCTTAAGAAATTTGAAAGCCATAGCGATGGTGCTGTGCGAACACTATGGATATGATAGCATTTTTTTACTATTTTCTGGAAACTTTTGCAGTATTTCATGTTGGTAACTTACCACTTATCTAAGTCTCATTGTTTTCGAAATCCGAATATGAGAGAGGTGATCATTTCAAGTAAACTGCCGTTTAGAACTTTCGAACATTCAAAATTCGTGGTCCGATTTTAAGAATCAATATCTTACCTAATAATTGATGGAATTAAATGCAGTTTTCGAAATAATAAAGTCCAATGCTTTACAAATCAGCTGACTTGTACTAAATACCTAAAATGATCCATATGCAAATTATACAGGGTTATTCGCAATTGCCTCACAAAATTCAAAATATTCACGTCTCTCCCAAATATGCAGAAATAATTTTTTTTATCGGTTTGATGATAGCACAGTAGTCATTGGCTCCATACCTCGGGACGTTTTCGAGATTTTTCATTTATCGATAGCGTT
>MU185396.1:134173-149733 GCA_016904865.1 Pissodes strobi
AACGCTATCGATAAATGAAAAATCTCGAAAACGTCCCGAGGTATGGAGCCAATGACTACTGTCCTATCATCAAACCGATAAAAAAATGACTTCTGCATATTTGGGAGAGATGTGAATATTTTGAATTTTGTGAGGCAATTGTGAATAACCCTGTATAATTTGATTATGGATCTTTTTAGGTATTTAGTACAAGTCAGCTGATTTGTAAAGCATTGGGCTTTTTTATTTCGAAAACCGCATTTAATTCCATCAATTATTAGGTAAGATAAAGATATTGATTATTAAAATCGGACCACGAATTTTGAATGTTCGAAAGTTATGAACGGCAGTTTAGTTGCCAAATTTAGATTTTGCCAACTTGACATCAGACGGTGTACGTTTTGATTATTTACACAAATATCTCAACTTTCGGTCTAATCTGAAGTTAATTTCAATATGTATCTTAAGCAAAGGCATTTTATTCTATGTTGTCATTTGGATTAGGATGTGAAGATCTTTATGGAACGGCTCAGATTGCCATTTATTTGCCCACTACCGCACCTCTTTTCAAAACAAAAATTTTCCAAGAAAACTTTATAAAATGTCTATTAATTTTTATTACAAATACGTTATATTGTTGATTACTCAAAAATATAAGCACCTATATCTACAAACGTATTACCTCGAAATTAAAAAGAATTAAGTTGAGCAAAAATCATCAGGGCTGATTTTAAAACAAATATCAATTTGCAAAAACAATATCTTCATTGACAAATAATATGAGGCTTCAATTAAGAGAAAATCACAGAAATGTAATCGAAATTGTAGCCAGAAAATAACTCATTTTGCTTTTTTATGACATAGATCACACGATCTAAAATTTTGTGGTTTCCCATTACTTCGTTGTGTGTTTTATTAATAATTTGTCGATATTTTTCCATCTTGTTGCCTATAAGCTTCTCATTTTGGATGGATTTTTTTTCTTTTGATTTTATGTGTGCTTTTGCTCTCTATAAATAGTTTCTTGCTTTTGCTTGCTTGTTTTTTGTTGTTTTCTCACTACTTTCTTTTTGTTTAAATTACATCATTAACGTCTAAATACACTGCGTCCATTTATTATGGAATAGCTAAAAAAGGACTTAAATTTTAAACGCTTGTATTTTCATCAAATTTTGATCCATCTGTTCCATTTTTTGATTATTAGGTAGATTTATTCTTGAACTACTTAGTACAAAGTGGTTTTCTCTACTTTAACTCTGTTTTATACAGGGTGATGTCGAAAGCATCAAGGCATGTAAAATCATCTCATTTTAAAATTGGTGTTTAATAAATTCAAAGCAACAAACATTTGATTTTATTAGCGTGTTCGTTACAGGTTTCCGTTAGGTAGTTACTGCAATAATTACAGCGCAGTGCCGTTCGTGTTACTTAAAAAAAAGATTTAAAAAATCCTGATATTGCCAATTAATTATGAACTTAAAACACTTCGTTGCTATAGTGATTTTCCTTGCTATCTTAGTTAGGTACATAACAACTGTACCAGTTACAGGGCAGTGCCATTCGTTAAAAAAAAATACAAACATCGTGATGTGGCCAATTATGGACTTACCTACTTAAGAGTTAGAGTTATTTCAACTGGGGATTAAAAAAAATGTACTTAATAATTACACATTTATACAGGGTGATACCGAAAATATCAAAATTTGCACGTGAAGCAAATTTTAAAATTAAAGTTTAAAAAATTTAAAACCATACAATTTTAATTCAATTAGCGTGTTGTTTAGAGGTTTTGGTTAGGCACCTAGTGTACTAATTACAGCGCAAAACTAACATTCAAAGATCTAAAAATGCTGTATGTACAAGGGCATCAAAACATAACAGTATTAAATAACATACAAAATAACAATTTAAAGAACTAAAAGAACAACTTAATTGCACGAAAAAAAATTAATACCGTGTATTTCCCCCACGAGCACTTATGACTGCTCGACACCGATTTGGCATACTCAATATCAAATTTCTTATAAAACCCTGGTGCATGTTATCCCGCATATTCTCCGCAGAGAGAATCTTAGCTCGGCCAAAGTTTCTGGTGGATTAGCTTCTGCGAGAACATCTCTACCCCTTCGGTTTCACAAGTGCTCGATTGGGTTGAGGTCTGGACTTAGAGCACACCAGTTCATTGTAGTAATCCCAGTGTCGGCTTACTCCCTCACTATCCTCGCCGTATGCGGAGGCGCGTTATCATGCATGAAAATCAAATTGTTCCAAATAAAGGGAGCAATTGGCCACATCACGATGTTTGTATTTTTTTTTTATTAACACGAACGGCACTGCGCTGTAACTGGTACAGTACGTTATGTACCTAACTAAGATAGCAAGGAAAATCACTATAGCAACGAAGTGTTTTAGGTTCATAATTAATTGGTAATATCACGATTTTTTAAATCTTAATTTTTTTAAGTAACACGAACGGCACTGCGCTGTAATTAGTGCAGTACTTACCTAACGGTAACCTGTAACCAAGACGCTGATAAAATCAAATGTTTGTCGCTTTGAATTTATTAAACACCAATTTTAAAATGAGATGATTTTACATGCCTTGATGCTTTCATCATCACCCTGTATAAAACAGAGTTAAAGTAAGGAAAACCACTTTGTGCTAAGTAGTTCAAGAGTAAATCTACCTAATAATCAAAAAATGGAACAGATTGATCAAAATTTTATGAAAATACAAGCGTTTAAAACAGGGCCGTTCTTAGGACCTCCGCCGCCTTTGTGCAAGCATAAAAATGCCGCCCCTATTTTTTAAAAAAGTATTTTTTTTTTAACAAAAATATTTTGATGTGAAATTTCTTTATCAGAAGAAATGCTTATCAAAGTGAAACGCCCCTTTAATTAAGCATCCCCCCCCCATTCGGCCAGACGTGGGGGACAAGAAAAAAAAATAAAATAATTAATTTCGGGAGAACGGGAAGAGCGACGGGGTCGAAATTTTTATGGTAAATGCACCTCATACGGGGCTACCTTTGACCATCTGGGGGGGGGGACAGGGGTTCTAATTTAAGGGGGGGATTTTGAGGGAAAAACGTTTTTTGCCGATATTTCTGCAACCTCCTTGGATACCCAAAAATTATGGAAAAAATGGAAAAAAATTGAAGAAAACGTAAAAAATTATTCGGAAAGTTAGTAAAAGTATTATAAAATAAAATTAGAAAATAATAATAGTAAAAAAAAAGTTAGAGAAACGCGGTTTTCGGTGAAAAAAGGCGAAGGAGTCCAGCTACAAGGTCGGGGATGGCAAAAATGGGACGAAAAAATGTATTATAAAAAAAATTGAAAAATGGGAAAAATTGATGAAAATGTAAAAAAAAATTCGGAAAGTTAATAAAAGTATTATAAAACAATATAAGAAAAAAAAAACAAAAGACTGTTCGGAAAGATAATAAAAGTATTATAAAACCAAATAAAAAAAAAATAATAATAATGAAAGATTACAGAAGATTATTTATCTAGTGAATTTCGATATCTAGAATGTTGCTAATAGATGTTAAGATGTATTTTCAATAAAAACACTGGGACACCAGTTAGCAGTAAAACTCCCAATATAAGCAAAATAAGTTTCAAAGAATAACCATCCCCTTTTATGGGAACTACACATGTTTAATTACCTTAGTATTTAGTATTTAAAATAGTATCCTTTACAAGTTATATGAAATCAAATTGTATTTTCGTTACGAAAAAGTTTTTCTTGGTGAAGCTTGAAAGAAGTATAATGATGAAAGAAAGCAATCGTTATTGAAAATCAAGGAGAAATTGAATTAGTAAAGCAGTAGGCAATATGGTGGCTTGAATTGATGTATCAAACGTTTATCTTATTATTATAAGAAATTTAACCATGAAGAAGAGTTTAGTGATTCTTATCAGCATTTTGTAAAAAGAAAGCTAAACAATTCTGTGGTCACAGTTTATTCCGCTTCTGCAATTTTACAAGTTATGAATGGATTAAAAAGGTAAAACATTTTTGCTTCACAAAATCCAAACTACCGCGCGGGCCGGGCCGTGGGGCGCCCTATATCCTTGCGAATTTATCTTTCTTTGACGAGAGTAGAGACGGCGTTTTTTGTGAGTTCGACAATCAAAAATATACAATAAATCTATTTTTATTATATTGAAGCATAAAAAACTAATTGTCTGCAATTTGAATATTACGAATACTATAGAGGGTGTTAAGTTTTAAACTTTGCTTCTGTGGAATGTCTTAAGTATGAAATTTAGTTTTGCATATTTTTTATATTCAAAAAGTGGAACCAGTAAAATACATTTAGTATTTTATTGGTTCCACTAGCGACCTGCGGCCGCCCCTAAGGTTCGCCGCCTATGTGCCTGCACAACCTGCACACCCCTAAGAACGGCCCTGGTTTAAAATTTAAGTACTTTTTTAGCTATTTCATAATAAATGGACGTAGTGTATTATATTTTATAAATAAAACGCTTCATAGCGGCAAAAAGTAATTTTTTGTTTTCTAAATCAAATTTTTAAATGAATTTATTTATGTATATAAGTGACTCAATGAATAAAAAAATTAAATTACTACACACCCTATAGGTGTATCAAAAATCGGTGGTCAAAAGCAAAACTAATTTAACGTTATCTGTTGTTTTTTTCATTAACTCGAAAACTTATACACGTTCGAAATTACCAAAATTGTGGATGAAAATATATATTCTATACAGCGTTAGACAAAAGTCTGGGCCTCGACATATAACTGCGATGCTATTTTAATTAATTAAGTAATAATGTAACTAATTAAATATTATTATATATTACAAGGCTCCATTTTATTGGAAACAATTATGAAAAAAAGTTATTCAGCAGCTCAACACGCATTGACACCATCAGATCTTAAATTTCATTATAATTAGAGAACCTTTAATATTCCAAAATTACTGGACTTTTCACTAAAAAATATGTAATTATGCGCATCTTGTTGACATTTGTGATTTGGAACACTAAATATTTTCGAACAACTTTTGTTTTTATATTCCCCCATAAAAAAAATAGATAAAATGATAAACAGAAAATATTAACAAAAGGGTATCGTTTTTCTTGAATAAACAAAATAAAGGAATTTGGTCCGTAGCACTTGGTTCGACGTGGGAACTTTAATAGAGAAAACAAAAATAATATTACCAAAAATGTGACCGATGACAACTTTTCCAGGCAATAATGTGAACTATACTATCATATAAAAAATATGAAAATTTATTGAGACTCCAGAAACTTATTTTCTTTAGACTTAGTTCCCGAAATAGTTGTTTATTTTTACTTAGTTTGAAAGATTTGGTCACGAAACTTAGCATTTGTTGAAAAATGTTCATGATTTTGAAAATATGGGGCTATTAGACCAAATTCGATTGTACAGACTTTTGACACTATTAAACAACACTAGAGTTGACACGAGACGAGATAACACTTTATCTCGTCTCGTCTGGAAATTTCGAGATAATATTTTTCGAGACGAGACGAGACAAGGGTCGAGACGAGACGAGACAAACATTGTCTCGTCTCGTTTTGTCTCGTTGGTTTTGGCTTTTTGGTTTGTCCCAATCAATAAATTTCTATATACAATGTAAATTATCGGTTAAATAAAAACACTCGGATCTGTCGGTTTTTGATTTTAGTTACACATATTATTAACTAACTTTCAATACTTTCATGTCTACAGGGTGGCTCAGTAATGTAATGTGATATTCGCACTAAAATGATAACGTTATGTTTATTATGTACCCTCAGTGTAGAAATCATCAATGATTTAGGATTTGTTTTTTTTTAGATATTTATTTTTACCTTTTTACATAAGTTATGTAATGTGATATTCGCATACTAAAATGTCTTTATTATTTATCGTCAGTTTAGAATTCAATGATTTGGGATATGTCTTTTTTATTTATTTTTACCTGTGAGCGTAGGTAGTGTAATGTGATATTGGCACTATAATATTATTGTCATGTTTATTATTTATCTTCAGTTTAGAGTTTATTGATATTTCATTTTAGAGTTTATTGATTTTTTTACTATAAAACACTTTCATTTGGTATGTTTTTTTACTATTTATTCTCTATATGGTTTGCATACAATGAGTTCTCCAAAACACCATAGAGTTTTTTAATAAAGGTTTTATATTTTATTCCTAATTTTATTTTAACAATCTATAGGTACGGTCGTCAGCAAAAAAACTGAGACATTCATGGTCAACTAAAAAAAATCAGGCCAGAAAATAGCGTGGTGAACAGAACTTAATATTTTGACGTAATTTGCTTTGGGCCAGAAGAACTGTATTTTTATCTATTCCCAACTCATTTCCGATGGTTCGTACTGTTTCACCATCCAGGCTTTTTGGTTTTCAGTCATACCAGGCATGTTTAAATTTAAAAATTGTATACTGTTGTCAAATGTAACATAGGTTACAACATACAAGTTGACGCATTTCAAATTATGTGGTAAAAAAATTAAGCTTAATTTACATTATAATTTTATGACATGACCTTGAATTTCCCAGTTTTTTTGCTGATCACCGTAATTCACCAATAAATTCTGCCAACCTTGCTTTGTGTGTTGCAAATTGGACTT
Source organism: Pissodes strobi (assembly GCA_016904865.1). Classification (NCBI taxonomy): domain Eukaryota; kingdom Metazoa; phylum Arthropoda; class Insecta; order Coleoptera; family Curculionidae; genus Pissodes; species Pissodes strobi. The sequence goes on from MU185396.1 coordinate 140,787, forward strand.
CATATTGACGTTGACTTCTGTCATAATTTGACTTAAAATGCCAAACAGAAGCCTAAAAAAAGTCAAGTTAACCTAAATTCTGGCATTTCCGCTTATAATAGGCTTGTTCCAACAGACTAGAAAACCGTACGAGGGACCGTCATTTCCAGTTGTCAATTTCACTTTTGAAGGCGATAAACCACATGTCATGTTGACAAACGAATTATGCTACTGGAAATTACCGTCCCATGTACGGTTTTCATGGTCAGTTGGAACAGACCTATAAATATGACATTCAAAGTAGGCAAAATTTATTAGTGGCCACATGTACGTATTCCCACATCACACGCCATGATACTGTTTTTGTCAATTCGGAAGAATTCGGCACTAGTCAAAAATCAATTAAAATCTAAAATATTATTATCATCCGTTTGGAGCTTATCTCTAAAGCTTTTATCTCGTCTCGTCTCGAGCTTGTCTCGATGGATTTTATCTCGTCTCGTCTCGAAATTCGAGATAAAATGACTTCGAAACGAGACAAAACTTGTTCGAGACGAGACGAGACGTCTCGTACCTCGCGGCAACTCTAAACAGCACAATATTCTGCCAAAAAAACTAAAACAGACATTGCGATTGCTACCTACTATTCTACTGCGTACGCTTAGTTAGCTTATTTGCTGTGATCACAGTGTACAGTGCCCCAATCGCGTCTAACTTTGCTTTCAACGCAATGTTGCCATTTTTAAGGCTGAATTGTCATTTATACGTCATGTTTCCGTGTCGCCTGAATATAATGCTGCAGAGTTATGGGCCAGTATGGCAACAGCTTAATAAAAAAAATGTATTTAGGATGCATTTAAACTTCAGAACAGATTCCTGCTCCGCCTGAGCCCATACGCCTGATTGTCACACTAGTGAGGAAATAATATCATTACCGCTTATACGGTTAAATCAATCAACAAGTAAAATATTACTGTAATGAGATTGATTGTAGGATATCTAGATTCATGGAGAATATCCCAACCATCTTGTAGGTTGAGATGTAAGCTATAGACAGGTCTGCGGGTACAAAATATAATATATGCTGGCGACTGTCGGTCGTGAGTCTATCAATTGACTGTTGTGGACGACGGGAGATAAAATATTTTGATAAAATATTAAAATTGAAGTCAACGAAATGATAGACTCCTTGGCCATAGAAGGTGCAAAGGTCGTATTTAACGCATCAAAATCATTCTGCAAAATCACGAAATACCATCACTTATCGAAAAAGCTCAAATAATACATCCAGTTGAAATATTTCAAAAATATTACTCGTAGCTTTAGGAGTAATCCCTCAGCCACTCTTGGTTGCACTATCTTGAATAATAAGCCATGTAATATATGTTGATAACCATGGACTATTACATAATGTTAAAGTCTGGAAAATACGTTTTGCGATTCTCTTAGCTACAGACAGTTACAGTAGGCTAATAACGTGGCAAAAATGATGATTGATCAAGTAGTAGTTTGGACAATAATCAACGCGAAATAAACTACTTTAATCCGATAGGTACTCAAGTAGTGTATACTAACATGAAGTAATATAGCATATTAAAATATTGATATAAAAATGTTAAACTCTACACTGTCTTAAACGCGATTTAGTAAGTTTGGTCATAAATAAATTCAAATAAACGTGGGGAAAACCCAAAGCAAGAAAGGTAAACTGAACTGTGATCTATTATCATGCTTTATACTCTAATTATAAGAATTAAAACGTAGCCTACGTCACTAGCCAATATATCCAATAAAAATATTTCAAAAATTATTACTCATCGCTCTAAGACGAGTAAAACCGTGGACATTCAATTGAATCCATTGTTTTTATCTATACATGTGACGCATTGTCCAAAACAGTAATTAGTAAATTATTTGGATGTACTGAGTAATTCTTTTAAACACTTTGGAACAAGTCATGATCCAAGTTGTCATTAATCTGTTAATAATATTTCCTTGTGAAAAAAAGCTTGCTTCTGGTTCTTATCTGGTAAACAATAAGCGTGCAAAAATCGCAACTCGCAACATAGATTTTACTGAATCATCTTTATATTGGATTTGAAGCTATGCCATTCGAAAATACTGCGTTCGCCAAAAAATGTGTGGCCTGTAAAAGTTTGTCGCTGATATGCTACTTATTATAGTGGGAGTGGGCTTGACTAATTCGATTCTAATTGCACAATTGACAAGTGCTTTATTTGACGCTAAAATAATAAAAAAAACATGTTATGGAAATTTTGATTGATAATTGATTATCATTTATTTTTACAGGGTTTACCACAAAGTTGAAAATGAATAAGTTTGTATTTATTTAACGGAACGGCCTATACTTTTCTTAATTTCCGCATTTTCTTAATTCCCGTTGTAAAACATGATGGCACACATAATATTTGAGTTATATAATAATATAAAATGTTGGCCTATGTGAAGAAAAAAATTAGTGGATCACACACCAGAAGTCAAACTTCATCCACCCAAAACAAAAATGAAAAAAACTTCTTTTACCTTATGCATATAGGTATAATATTTAAGCTACCTTTTGTTTAACTGAAATCTTGTAGAGTTTAAAATTACTTTTTTTAGCATTAAATGATTTAATGATTCGTTACGACACTCGCCTACGGCTCGTATCGTAACTCTTACGCTCAGGTCTTAATAGCCATTAAATGTGAGTTGCATACACTATTTTTTCTACGGCCAGTCATAATAATGAAAATTAATCTCTATTTTTTAAAATTTACTAGAAAAATTGTCTATGAAACGTCAGTACCGTAATTAGCTTAATTTTGACACTGGTAGTAAATGTCTAATAAATCAATTATTAAAGTATATGAGTAAAAAGAAGTCTTTTACTGCGGAAAGTCAATATTTTTGTTTTAATTATATTTCTATTTATTTATTTGAAGCACGCTTTTCGTGATTTAATTTAACTAATTCAAAGTAACCACAACTAACCCAAACTAATCTAAACTAGCCCAAACTAACCCATAAAGAAGAAATAATAGAAATATCTTGCATATGGAAGTTAAGCTCCTTAGGGAAATTTCGTTAACTGAAATCTTGTATATCTACAAAATATATTTTTTTGTTTCTAGAATTTGATACCTTCCATTCCATCTGGCAACCGAGGATGATCATCATACCTCCATTGAATTTATTTTTGTTACACCTTAATAAAAAAAAAAGCTACAACAGCCTGGAGACCTGTTCTGGAATAACTTTAGGAAAACAGATTATAATCTGTTTAATAAACATATTTTATCTGTTTCTCGGGCAACATTAATGAATAGTAATTTTATCAACGACCATAATAAAATAAATCGCATTATTGATGTCCTAAGCATCATAAAACTAGACGGTTTTCGGTATATTGCTCTGTTGCTACAATACGGGTCATTAAGGCAAAAAATAAAATCTATTAAACGTGGTAAAATTTTAAAAACCAGAATGATTATGATCAATTAATTATTAGGCGCCCCTTGCAAGAGATCTCTAGAGATTGATTTTGGTAATTATGTTCGTTCTATTGCCTACAGACACAAAGAAATTTTGGAATTTTGTGTCGAAAAAACATTCTGGATGTGTCTACCCATCAGAAATGCTGTTTGATAACCCAAACTAATGGTAACAAGATAGCTGCGTTATTTTCAGATTTTTTTTTGTAGTTCTTTCGAACCTGATCAACATGTTCTTGATCAAGATAATTTGCCGGAATGTATTAATAATAATACTTTGCAGCACCTGAAGAGGAGGTGCAGGGGGCTTTGAGAGAACTTGACTCCAGAAAGGGATCGGGGCCAGACAATATTTAAAAAAATTTGTGCATCATCCTATATACGTCTCTATCACTACTTTTAAATCAATTTCTGAGACTTGGAGAATTTCCGAATGTCTGGAGGGAGGCCGTGCTTGTTCCAATCTTTAAGAGTGGTAACAAAGCCGATATTGGTAATTACTATCCTATATGTAAAATAACGGCAATTCCCAAATTATTTGAAACGCTCACTTATAATTTTTTTTCAGATCAAAAATATTATATTTCCGAAACAGCAAGGTTTTTCTCGGTGGATGCCTCGAACCTAATCTGATAGCTTAGTGAGTTTTTGCATAGCAGCTTAGATAGCCAGATTCAGGTGGATGCTGTGTACACTGACTTTAGTAAAGCTTTTGATAAAATAAGTCATAACATGCTTCTTCGGATGCTTGCTGAGATCGGTGTGCATGGCAGTCTCCTGAGGTGAATCGAGTCACACTTAAAAAGTCGAACACTGTTTGTTTCCCTGCAGAGATTCAGGTCTAGAGCCTATACCAATACCTCTGGAGTACCCCAGGGATCCCACTTGGGTCCTCTCTTTTTTATTATTTATGTTAATAATATTATTCTAAATGAAACATCCTTTGTATTCCATGCAAAACTTTAATCCAAAAGGATTTATAAAATAGAGTAACATAGCGCTTTCGGCCCAAGCCATCATCAGTGTTACTTATCAGTGGAAAAAAAACATATCGACGAAGAGAAACAAACAACACTAATCGACAATGGTCACATCAAAATTTCACAGATTGCACGATACATTTTAAGAAAATGGATCACACAATTTTATTTAAAACAAAAAAGAGGAATGAACCACGTTTGAACTCTCGTCTCGGTTTTTCGGTCCTCGCCACTTTTTCGGCTCTAGAACGACCCAAAGTGACCTCTTTTTCAAAAATATAAATGCCCAAAGAAATAGTTGCTAATTTCAATGGGGAAGATCGCCTAAAGAAACGTGTCCAGCACATTCCATCAAAACTAATTAATTTTTTCGATAGTTATCATGTATCAAAACAAAATTTTGACTAACTCGAAAACGGAAAATCGGATCGCCAAGGTGTTGCCTAAAAACGTGCAAAATCCCATATTTCCACTTGCAACCGATTTCAGGGAAAAAATTATTAACATAAAAAATATCACAAAGAGCCTTACATAACGGCTCTATAACATGGTTTTTGAACTTTAGGGCCAGACTAATTATTACTCAAATAGCAATACAGTTTAAAAACATTAAATTGGATAGAGCAGGAGTACTGTTTGATCAAAAACTTTCCACCCCGCTTTTTTCGGAATTAAAATAGTATGTTATAATTTTAATATCGTCAACAAAAATACGAATTCACGCTGGTAGTTTAATACTTTTTATTTTTTGGGTATTTTCGAATGTCATATTACACTAGATTTTAGAATTATTGAATAATAAATTTATCAAAGGAGAGAAAAGTATGACATTTTTGCCATCTAGAATGTATATTCCGCCACTGAAATTTCTAGATGCGTAAGGGAAAATAAACAAAAATAAATTGGCGGACTAGATAAAAGGTGGTAACGTATTTTTTTTTCTAAACTGTGTATACCTAGTAATGTTATTTTTTTTTCAGAACTATCATTTTATGCACGAATGGAGAAGAATTTTGGCCATTTTCGTAGAACTGATTAGGCAAGCACCTAATGTGTTACTTATAAGGGAATCCCAGTCTGAAGCATTCATGTGATTTATTCAAATAAAATTTATAATTTGAAAATAAAATACAATTTAATAATTTAATATTGCAAAGCAGACATATTCATAGGTTACATTGGAAAATTGCAAAGGTTGAACTTATTTATTAAATAAAAAATGTTTACCACGGCTATTATTGACTAATTTTAAAATTTGTAGGTCATGTTAACATTGTTGTTGAACTCTCATAACCCTCGTGTTTAAGAAACGTTGGACTATTTTTATCTTGAACTACATTACATGAAAATATTTTGATATTAAACATATGTGCCGTGCTTTTTCGGTACACAGTGACCCCATACCTACGATTTCGGAATTTGGACGATGTCAACTTGAATAAAGTTAGCAAATTAGATATTTTCATTGGCCTACTATTATAAAGAGAAATGAAAAAATAATATTTGAATACCGTATTCTCCAAAACATTTTCACGCCAAATATTAATAAATATCAAAAAAGCTTTTTGAAACCTAAAGATACATTTTTTTGCTAACTACACATAACCCAAAAACTCTTAGCGAAACATTACTAATCACATATTATCAACCAGAAGTTAATTTTAACGATAGTAGTATCTTATAAATTTGACTAGTTTGGCGCAATTTTTAAAAATTGGCTACTATTCGGTTTAGGGATCTAGAATATGATGCAGTAATGCAATAATATAATATTTTTCCTGAATAATCAATCTCTTTTCGCGCTAACGATTATCATAAATTCAAATGAATTCGCCAGAAATAAATAGATGTGCCTGTGTCTGACTTGTTCTTGTTTTTATTATATACTAGACGTAATTCTTGTACCATTGAAATTATTTATATATTTAAAATCATTTGATGAGAAAATAGTCTTAATTGTATACCTACGTATTTAAACAAATTATGCATACCAGTCTGAATCAAAACTTTTATTGTTGAAAAAATTTTGCAAACGAACCGCATTTAATATCATCTACCAATGATAGTATGAAAATCTGGCGGAACACGTCAATTTACATATCAAGGGGCACAATTTTTAAGGCAGTTCTTTGTTGTCATCTTACTTTCAACCCCTGACCCCCAGGGCACCTATCCCTAAAATTTTAAATGGAAAGGGGGGTCGAATGATACATCGTTTAAAGATCTTTCAATTCCATTTATATTTCATGTATAATGTCCTATACTTATCTCCAACTGTTTTTGAAATATTGACAGTTTAAATCGACCATTTATCAAGTTTGACAGCCTGTAAAATCCAAACGGCTAAAGATAGAGCAAAATGTTTTGCTCTTTCTTATCTTCATTTTTCAGAAGCTATCGTTTGACATTAATTTTAGGTTTAACCAGAGGTTAAATTTAACCCGAATTTCTTAACCTCTGGTTAAATAAAAAATGTAGTGTCAAACGATAACACCCAAAATTAGAAATAATGATTGAAAAAGAAGTAAACAATCAAATACCTTTTTCAGATACAATGATAATTAAACAAAATAATAATATCTTAATTACCGATTGGTATTGAAAACCTGTCCACTCTAAAAGATATTTAAATTATTTTTCTTATTATAGTAATAAAATTAATTTAGCTTTAGCTTTAAAAAATAGAATAATAAACCTAGTGCATCCTACTTTAATAAATACAAATTTACACAAACTTAAAGACATCATTGTAGATAATGGTTATCCATTAAATTTTCTAAAAAAATTGCTTTTTAATAGAAGAATTAATAATATCAATAATAATATTCATGATAACATAATGATATTTCAAATGTTTATTATACTTCTTTTCCATATATCAAAGACTTAACTCCTAAAATAATTAAAATTTTTTGAAATGAACCTGTAAAATTAGCGTTAAAAAATGTTAAATCGATTGGTAATTTATATTCAAAATTAAAAGATAAAACTAATGATTTAAATTACTCAAATTTAGTATTCCATGTAATAATTGTGATAAAAAGTATACATTACTAATCTAAAAAATTGAATTTATGGACATAAAATAAATAAATAATAAATAAATACTGTTTATTTTCCACTCAACATAAGTACAAAGAAAAAAAAAAGACTTTAGTACCAATGTTATGGAATCGTCAATAGTGTAAAAAAGACTACACAAAGTACAAAAAAATTAAATCTAAAGATTAAGGTATAATAAACAACATACAATTAATTAACATTAGGAACGAACTATCAATCTACAAGCCTGGAGGTTCCTCGTCGTCAAAAAACTCTGCTACAGAATAGTAGCACCTCTCGACAAAAAATGGCTTAAGATTTGATTTGCATTTATTGTTTAAATTCCAATTTCTAAATGAGAGTATGATTTTATTAAGTTTATTAAGGCACTTTCTCCCAAAATTACATTGCCCAATTGTTAATCTTGAAAAAGTCAAATTCATTTCACCTCTGTGTCGTGTCGTAACCGTGAACATCCTGCCTGCGCTCATATTTTCCTTTATTTCGAATTGCATAGATTATTGTTGAGTATAAAAATAAAGAGGGGAACGTCATTATCTTTAAAGATATAAAATATTGTTTACATGAGTTTAAGGGGTTAAGTTTGACCACACTTCTAATATATTTCTGAGCTACAAAAACTGTTGTTGATTCTTTTGAATGACCCCAATATACAATCCCATAAGAGATAGTTGACTGAACAAGACCAAAATAAATTAATCGTAAAGTTTCGTTAAGTATCTCGAATATTCCTAATTAAATAGCAATAAGAAGCTAGCCTAGAAGTGAAGACATCTACATGTATGCTCCATGCAAGCTTTGGATCTAAATGTACACCCAGGAAGTTGGTACTTGCTACATTTTCAATAGAACCTTCCTCAGTTGAATGACTAAGCTATAACTTAAAGTAGAATTTTTCGTAGCAAACTGAATAGCGCAGGATTTGGTTGTATTCAGTGTAAGTCCATTTGACTTGCACCAGGTTGACATGGCATCTGCCGCCACGTCCCTGTTATTAGGGGCCGGTACAATAACATTGCGGTCATCCGCGTAGAGCACCGGTCTACCTGAGAACGCTATACTTTTTGGCAAGTCACTTATAAAGATATTAAATAGGGTCGGCGACAAACAAGATCCTTGGGGTGTGCCTAGATTAATTTCCTGAGCAACTGACCTAACTCCACCAATCTCGACCAATTGAGTCCTTCCTTCTAACCCAAACTAACCCAGTTCAGTGGCGGCCCTCGAACCCAATCCATGATAGTTTACGTAGCAGTAAATTGTGGTCCACCGAATTGAAGGCTCAACTCATGTCAAAAAATAGACCCATGATCACCCTCCGATCATTTAGTGCATCATGAATGTGTCGAATCGTCATATCCAGTGCCGTCTCCGTCGAACGATTAGCTCTGAAACCAGTTTGGCATTCAGAAAGAAGGCCGTACTTTTCCA
>MU185396.1:154733-165222 GCA_016904865.1 Pissodes strobi
TACATTTTAATTTTATGACGACACCTGCAGAGCCACTAATAATTGTCATGGATTTTTTTATTTAAATGTCGAGTTTTCTTTCTAACCAACAAAACTAACCCACAAAGAAAACAACAACCCCTTGTATAAGTACTAAACTAACTAAACTTTCAAAACTATAACTAAAAGTGCAGAGCGTCAAATCCCAATCTCACACAAGAATAGGGCACATGGAAAAGGGAACCTGAGACTATTCTTATTTATGGCTGGCCAATGCCGGTGTTGTATTATCGGGTTTCAGTTTCTTGCAAAAAAATGCATGGCGTTATTAATACCCAGATATCGAAATATTAATAAATTTAGGGATTCCCCAGGTACTGTGATTTTAAACATTATTAAATAATAAAGCTTTCTTAACCAAACCCTGTAATGATGTAACCGGTAATCGTTTTCAAACCAATTACTAAAGCGCAAAAAAACAACATGATCCTTGGTAAAAAAGAATGTCTATCAAATCAAAATATTAATTAAAGAGAGCACATTTTGGCAACAGCACTTATCGTTGCGTCGCGTCGGTCGGCCCGGATCATCTTCGCATGCTTTGTCTCTTTTCCTTTTATGTAACGTTTCATTTGGCTGTCTTTTTTGAAGCGCTGCTTTTCGCTTCCATAGTAAATCCAGTATTGACGGTATAAGTGCATGCCTTCGGTTTGTTATGGAATGCTTTTTGGCGGTTGCCGTCGGAGAATATTATTCCGTTTAATATAGGTAGCGTAATATGAGTGGTAGACTGTGATGTTTTTCTATAATATAATTAATATTTTGATTGGCGCTTAAGATAAGCTTTTTAAATTTGGATTATACTTATTAGTAAAATTATAATTTATATTATCGGGATTAAAATTAAATGGGAAAATATAAAAAATATCAAAACATCAGGGTAGGCAATGCATTTGTGCTTTCATTGTGTGCACGCCACTGCAAACGGCAATACCATTTTTCGATCAATCTGGATAAATGTGTTAATATAATGTGACAAGATTTTTTCTTTCCTTGACGCACCTTTTTCTAGAAGCTTTGAAGTTTCTTAGAATGTTTTTGACTTTACAATTTGGTATTTAATAATTATGTACAACAAATATACCCGTTTTTTAAGAATACATCCGAGGTTGAACCTGATAATTATTTTTGTATTTTAGGCGGGAGCTGTAAAATATATATATCAAACGTGTTTTTTTTTTAATTTGCAAGCGATGCATTATCTACAAGTTGTTTATTGATTTTTACTCTCAACTAAATGCATACTGCACTGGTACTGCATAATGTCACCAGACAGGGAAATAATTGTCATTAAAATCGTCTCCTATATAGTTTTCATCATTTTTATTTCACTTTCTATTACAGACGGCTCTTAATGGAAATTTACTCGGTTGACTTTAAATACGTTTTAATGCTTATAAAACAAATGGTTAGCTTGGAGTAGTCCCACCTGGTTTATCAGGCCTATCTCTCTCTTTATTGTCCTTGTCCTTCCCATCCTTGCTGTGTCTTCTTTTTTTGGGTTTATATTTTTCCCAGTGTCTATGATTCACTGTTGTGAAATCACTGCAGTGTTCTGCCAGATCTTTCAGGTACTTTGAGAGTCTGAGAAGTTCATCATCCTTATATCTGAAAAATACAAAAATGCCTGGCTTATGAAGATTCTTAATCAGGGCCGGACGCAGGGATGTGGGGGCCCGGGGCAAAGAAAAAAGCGAAGGTCCTTTCAATTAGCAAATATCTATTGATAATTTTATTTTTGAATTTGAAAACCAAATTTCCACTATTAGAATACATATTTTTTTTTTGTAATTTTTTTGTAAATCATTACACAAACAACTTGTGTTTTATTTTATTTTTTAAATAAGGACATTTTTGTTCTATATACAAGGAGTCACATTTAATGAAATATAATTTCTTAACATTTTTACATTCTGCAGACATTATGAATTCTAAGGGATGACATGGGATGACATTTGCAGCACTTGGGCGAATTCGATACACTAGGTATATTTTTTACCTATTTATGTGTGCTTCTCTAAAAGGCCTTATCCGTAAACCATTTTTGGGATTCATAATAAAGTTCCTTCTGATATCATCGAACATTATCGTATTTTTCGGCGAGAATTGTTCATATTTTCCCCAGATTACTCCTAAAGGCTTTACCTGCAAAGACAAAATAATCGTAACCAATATTTGGATATAGTATGTTGTGTGTGTATTTGAATGTGTATATGAATGTGTCATATTTCAATAAATATATTGTTTTTTGTTGTTGTAATTATTTCCTTTTTATTGTGATAGGATCGTTTTGGTTACAGCCAAAGAGTGTAACTATATCCGATTGACTCATATAAAGCCGAGTTTGAATTATATATCATATAGACCAAGAAACGCCATATATTAATCAAATATATAATAAGCTAAAGATGTTATGGGCTAGTCAGTTGAGTATAAGCAGAAAGGAATAGTGAAAAAGTCATCAATCCATATAATATGTTGAAAATATATTATTAACTGCCCCTATTTTCCTTAGAAAATGGTATTTTGGTTTATAAGCATCATGTTATGTACAGGGAAGTATTACATAATGCCCATATTTAAAATTTTCATATACATTAGAAATTATAATATGATTATGGAAATTTTTCAATTAGTTTAGGGCATTGCCGACGATTTCATCCATATGTTTGATATGGCATTTGTATATTTTTAATACAGTCGTTGTAAAATATCTAAAATAGCTATTACACATGTATACGTAATAAAAATATCTATTATACATTTATACGTCAAAATTCGGCAACTGAAATGTTAGCCATAATACCTCAGTAACGTATTAACTTTGATATTCATTTTACTCGTTGGCATAGCATGTTTTTTTTTAAATATATTATATATAAATGACAAAAATATGGTAAACCATGATACCATAGAAAGTGAAAATTGCACATCAGTGCTCGAGTATGCCTACCTCCTTTCGCCCACTCAAATGGTATGGCACCAGTATTTTCGAAAAATCATTTTATAGCCAATAAGTCATTATGTTTCGTTTTATATAGAAAAATGTACCAGTTTAGTTTCGTAAGGAACATTCTTCCAAACTTCCACCTACCTATTTTTCGTGAGGATTTATAACGAAAACTGTCGATACAAATAAAAATTATCCGGCAAGCTATAATACATAAAAGAAATATTTTTAGATATTTTCAATTTCAATTTTGTTCTTTAAAATATTTTTTGGCTTTCACCGGCAGGCTCAATTAACTTTACACATTGCAATCTCGAAACGGCTAGCGTATTTAGGAAGCCTCCGCGTTACAGAACCCGAGCTAAATAACGCCGCCTGATTGGCTAACTCCAACCCCGGCCGACAAGGTTGTTTACGTTTTTTCACTTCACACACTTGTATGAGACTTTTCGACTGAAGCTGGAATGTGAACGCCTGGCTCAAATGGTAAGACTCGTGAATTTAGAACGCAAAGTAATGGGCCAGGCCCTAGCAAGGCTTTTTTATTTATTCTGTTGGATGTTAGATTTTTGGCATGCCTTGGGTAAGTTTTTGTTGGTTGCGCCCCGCAGCGAGCGGAGGGCATTGCATGAATACAAAGAATGCGTGAAGTGAAAAAACGTAAATATAATTGACGGGCGGGGTTTGTGTAACACACGTGCTTATCTAGCCAGTCAGGCGGCGTTATTTAACTGGAGTTGTGTAATGCGGAGGCTTCCTAAATACGCAAACGGCTACCCTACATGACTTTTCCTTATTTTTAGGAATAATGTGGCAAAGTAATTGGATTTTCAAGCGATAACAATCATGCCTTAATTTTCTGTCACTATCTCCCGAACTATAATATATTTTTCTACTCCTAAATTTTAATTGATTTATTAGACATTTACTACCAGTATCGTAATGAAGTGCATTACGATACTGACGTTTTTAATACTAAACTGGGCTTTAAGCAATCAAAATTCAACACCAGATATTGTCTTTGATATTCACCATGAGCATGACTGATTTAAAATTTATCAATTTTGACAGTTTAGACAATTTACTCAGTAAATTTTAAAAATTAAAAGGTTATTTTTCATTATTATGACTGGCCGTAGAAAAAATAGTGTATGCAACTCACATTTAATGGCTATTAAGACCCTCGCAGCCGTAGCCCTCATGCTCGTGTCTTAATAGCCATCATGAAATGCTCATTGCGTACTACGTTGGGGTTTGGAACCTTCGGCAACATGCACTAAAACAGTTTTATCCACAATACCGAAACAGAATATTTGCACTCAATATTCTGTTTCGGTATTGTGGATAAAACTCTGTTTTAGCTCATTGCGTAATATACTATTATACAGTGATCGGGATTTAAAGAACATTTTAACGACATCCTTTCCGGGCGTAAAACAACTTTATCGCTATTTAGAATGCGCTTCTCTGATTAAATGTAAAACATCGACACCATTTGATGTCTATCAGAGCCAGTGTCAAATTTGTACGATATAGGAGTATGTTGCGAAAATTAGTTCGTATTGAAATTTAAAATAATAATATTATTAAGGTTAAAAATAATGTATCGTGTATAAAACCATGTATGTATTCCGGTCGTAAAGAGAGTCGGATGGTTCCATTTTATGGCTTTTTCCGTGATTGTCCAGTAACAAACACATAATTAAATGATTGCTTTTTCACGACGAATTGTTCTAAGGTGGCAAGTAAACCGGCTCGGAAAAAGCGATTAAGCCGGATCGGTAAAATCCGTGTCGTGTTAAAGAGGGCTTAGTATTTTATATTCACGCGGAGGGCGCTAAACGCCTACATTACATAAATAACAATTAAAAAAAAGCTTTTTAAGGAAACAATAATGAGTGAATCTCAAGCGAAAAAATCCTAAATAGACAAAATCTTAATAAAGCAGAAATAAGAATGAAAAATAACGCTTTACATTCCTTCCGTACTCTACAAAGATATAGGATAAATACTTTGGGTAAATTTAATATCTAAATATTGTACAAATGTTTGGTCTCTTTCCAATTACCCATTGACCTATATTTTTCACGGTCACCAAATTAAATCTTTGATAATTTTGAAACCGAAAACAGTATTTAATTTTCATTTCATATGGTTAAGTTTCGCATTACCGCTTCGAAATATTTTATTGCGTCAGCTAAATATAAAGGTTAATGAATGATACGTTGTTTTAAGCTTAACCTGCATTCTAGTGCTAGTGAATTTTCTATATCATCAAAAACAACGTATGATCACCAAGATGTTTTTATTAACATGTTGTCATGAGAATTTTGCAAAACTGATAAAATCTATTTAGGGTGGCAAGTTAGCGAAGTATTTCGTAAAAAGTAAATTTTGAAATTATTGATCAGTTGGCTTAATAAGCATAAAAGAAAAACAATTTCAGAATATAGTTTTCAACAAAAATATATTGACTCCGTAGACATTGTTTACTATCGGCTAATACAGAGCTTACCCAAATCTTCTGTCAGGCCATTTTAATATAAACTGCTGAACAAAACAAAGATGAGAAACATATTTTTAGCGAAATTTCAAAATGGAATATTAGAATACCAAATATTATATTGTGATGCGATTTTGGGATGTTAGCAAAACTTATTTAATAGTTATTTATGTATTAAGGGCATTATGAAAATGTTTATGCCTCCGAGGGCAACAATCTTACAAAGCCGAGGGACTTTGGCCCGGGTGTTTGTAAGTTGCCCGAGGGTATAGACATCAAGTAATGCCCGTGGTACATACAACATTTTATGTCCTACTCGAAAACATGTCCTACTTCAAGTTAAATTTAAAAAATATCAAAATCACGAAAGGTTTTTTACTTATATAGTTGCTAAATAAACAAAGGTAATAAATGTTCATTGTTGTGCTGTCAAAAACAAAACTGAAATTCATATAACATAATGGATTTTTCGTTGATTCCGGATAGAATTGTTGTGAATGCTGCCAAAGCTTTGGATAATCTTGTCCCAAAGAAGTCTAAAGACGTCTATGATAAATAATATAAAAGGTTTGGGGATTGGATGAAAAATAATGATGTAAAAATTATCAACGATATTTCTGGATATTTCCAGGAATTGGTATGATAAAATTACTGTTGTCAACTATATTAAAATTCAAATTTTGTATACCGATTATAGTCTGGAACATTCACTCCTACTTCCCTATGGACGAAATTTTCAATGTTAAAGAAGACATTTATAGTTAATAAAAATATAGACATTGCAAAATATTGCAAGTTAGGCCAGTATCCAAAGCAAGCATCCAAAGGATATGAAGCGAAGAAATCGAAAATTTTGACTCGAGAAGAAGTGCTGAAATTCATCCGTGAAGCTCCCAATGTAACCTTTTTGATGTACAAAGTGGCTCTGTTATTTGGTGGGTGCCGCCGCCAAGAGCTGGCTAATATGTTGGTTGAACATATAGAGGATCCGTAGTAATAGTTAATATTCCCGAATATAGTTGATAAAAAGCGCGTCTTCACAATTATTGATGAGAAGGAGATGGATTGTTTGAAGCTACTGAGAACTTATTGGTCTTTACGCCCGACGAACTGCAACATCAATATATTATTTTTGTGTTACCGTAACGTTGTTTTTCACAGCCAGTTGGGAAGAACACCATAGGCAAGATTCCTTCCATTATTGCAAAATACCTGGGTCTAAGCGATGCGGACAAATATACTGGTCATTGTTTACACAGAACCTCTGCAACTTTGTTGGCGGACGTGGGGGCAAACATGATCACATTGAAAAGACATGGTGATTGGAAAAGTTCAGCTGTGGCTGAGGGATATTTGGAAGACAGTATGTCTTCTAAAAACAACATTTCGAAATTGATAGCTGGAGTACCATCAACATCAGAAAACGTTCAATCATCTGTTAGTGAAAATCACGAAATAATGAAAACATTGAAAACATTGACTTAAAAGCCGGTAAATTCGTTTTTACTGGGTCTTTTCGTAACTGTTCATTTAATATAAATGATAAATAAGTTTTTTCGTTAATAAAAAGTTGTTACTTTCATTTTTCCTATTTATTTCTCTTAATGTCTGGTAACTATGGTATTATGAAATAATAATATTCGAGTAGGACATAAAACAAATTTATGTACGCAGATTATCAAGTTGGGCTTTGTAATTTTTAAAATTTATAAAAACAAGTTTGGCCGCTTTCTTTCTTTATCTAGCATCCATTTTTGAAGATATATCTTTTTTTGGTACAAGCGTTCTGGTTTTTAACATTTTGGCTTTTTGATTTTCACGGAACAGAAAAGTTATGTTTTTTACAGGATATGTGTTGTGTAATGCCTTTAAAATTATCATCATAAAAATGACTTAAACAAATGAACCGCTAGGGTCTAAATTCCGTTGCTTATATCCTAATAATTTTCATACTGCATGTTTAATGGTGTGTCATTAAAAGAATAGCAGCTATTTCCTGACATGCTTACAACTAATGAGAATTATAGAGAAAACATACGGATTTTTAACATAACGCATCGGTTATTTTTTCAATTGCTCAGCCTACTCAACCACTATTATGAAATTTAAGTACCGACAGACAAGTTGTCTAATAGCAGGATTGATAATGCCCTTATCATTCTAATGTATACGATAAAGCACCAGCTAATATTCTACAAAACCTCATATTATGATCTCTTGGTTTCATATGAGCAATCTCAAATTTGATCCTGCGTGGAAAAATTTCAATTATACGAAATAATCTCAGCCAAACAGCCTACAGAAAAATCACGTCATTTTATGTAGTTGGGGTTATACGACTCTAAGACGCATTTTAAGATCCTTTAGTCATCCGCCACTATGCTATTATAGCCGCTTCTGATTGGTGGATTAACGTTACTTTCAATTTACCTACGGTCCAGTCAGTTTGTTCCACCAGGTTTAGTTAGTCTAGTGGTCAGATTCTGAGTTTGGAATGTAGACATCCCGCGTTCAATTCCGGTATCAAGATATGTTTTATTTATTTTTGTAAGATTATGTTTGTTTCTTTTTGTACATTTGGATAAGTTTCAGTTAGTTTTGTCTGATTGCGCTCCGGAGCGAGCGGAGGGCCATGCATGATGAGTTAACAGTTCTCTAAAGTGGCGTTAACCCACCAATCAGAAGCGGCTAATATAGCATAGTGGCGTAGGACTGTAGTAAGGGATCGTATTATGCATCTAAAACTACATCCGTATATGTGCGATCTGAACCCTATTGAAATTGAATGGGCAGCAGTGAAAAGGTATATTCGAGAGCATAACACCAGCGAGCATACAATTACAGATTAATATAAATTTACATTAGAAGCGACTCATTTAATATCAGCCGAAAATTGAAAATCATACGTTAAAACCACGTTCCTTATATGGAAGATAAATACTGGGAAGTAGACGGACAAATTGAAACATCACAGTGGGGTCTTCAAGTAGTGATGGCGACACATAATCTTTATCAGCAGAAGCCATTAAAGCACGAAAGAAAGAAAAGTGGTGAGATTAATTTTTATAGCCTAGCATAAAAAATATTTATTTACATTAATTTTAATTGATCGTTCAGCCTTGGCACCAGAAACTGAAGAAAAAAGAAAGTTAGCAGTAAAATTCTCCGACAAATAGCGCTCAGACTGGAATTATGAAGAAGGATAAAAATGGCTAGATCTCTTTTCATATGAAGAGTTTCAAAGTATTTTTGAAACCAATGAAAAAATCGAAGTAGCTTTTTTCAAATAAATCATTTCATTCGATTCCTTTTCCTAAATTCAAAATAGTTTATTAATGCAAAATACATAGCTAATAATGTTTACACAGGTCAGAAAATGGTTGAATTATTTAATATATTATAAATCATCTTACATATGAACATCCGTCAAGTAAAATGAGTATTGGGATCAAAAGTTCCACATAAAATTTATCCACTAAAATGTCAACACAGGTTTACATATTAAAATTATCCATAAAATCCATACATTAAAATAACAACACAGGTTTATACGTTAAAATTATATCCACTCATATCAAAATTCAAAACCTCATTTACGCTATAGAATACATTTCTAGTTAAAAACAATTTTAGTTCTTTTCTCAAATACCTATGTTCTAGAGTTCTAACAGGACCAGGTAACTTATTAAACAGCTTCACAGCCGTAAAATCTGGTCTGCTTTGACACTTAGCCAGTCTGCAATAAATAGGCACTATGTTTTGTCTGGTTCTGGTACAATAATAGTGAACGTCCCCTTGTGTCGGGAAACTGCTCTCACTTTTCTTTATGAAAAGTAAATTTTCCATTATAAATACTACCGAAAAGGTGAGGATGCCCAGTTGATGGAGCATTTCTACAATCCTCCCAGAACCCAAGGTGTGCCAGAATTCTAATGGCTATTCTCTGCAGCGCGAACACCCTGTCCGCAGACGACCGACGCCCCACCCCACACCGCGATAGCATATGTCATTACTGAGTGAAACAGAGCATGATAGGCGGCCAGGAGTGACCCATCTGACACGCAGAACACTATACTTTTCAGCAAGAACACACAACTTCTCAGTCTTCCACAGACACTGTTAGCATGAACATTCTATTTCAGCTTTGGATCCAGATGCACCCCTAGAAACTTGGCACTCTCCTGATTTTCACCTCCCCCAAGGTCCCGCAGGGTAAAAAAACATGTTTTGTGTTTTATCAACATTTAACAGCAGTTCGTTGGTTGCAAACCACTCTTCTGCCCTTGACTGTGCCTCCCACATCACAACTTCAATTTCTTCAAGCCGCTGTCCTTGCAGACTGAGTGTCGTGTCGTCGGCGAAGAGAGTGTACCCCTCAGTGGGCTCCTGTGATGGTAGGCCATTTACATAGATTAAGAAAAGAATGGGTCCAAATACTGATCCCTGTGTGACTCCTACATCAACGATTTTCTTCCGCGACGAAACTCCACCCACCCTGACAATCTGCCTACGGTTTTCTAGGTATGACTCCAGCAGCTTTATGCTAGTCCGATCAAATCCATAGCACTTGAGTTTATTTATTAAAATTCCATGGGAAACAGAGTCAAAGGCTTTGCTTAGGTCAAAGAATCTGGCAATGTGGTCTTCAAATGCATCCATAATCTTGGAGAGGAGGTTCTGGATGCCAAGAACAGTGCTCCTGCCTTCTCTAAATCCAAACTGGCAATTTGAGAATAAGAAGTTGCTCTGAACGTAGTGAGTGATTCTCCGGGAGATGCATTTTTCCACAACTTTTGACAATATAGGGAGCAGAGAAATTGGGCGATAGTTTGATATTTCCTCCTTATCACCTATCTTATAAATAGGCACAACAATGGCTGTCTTCAGGGCATCAGGGAAAATTCCTTTGTCAAAGCATCTATTGATTAGTTTCGTAAGTGGTATGATGATCAAGTTCTTTATTGATTTAATGACTTTGACTGAGAATCCATATATAT
>MU185396.1:165622-184287 GCA_016904865.1 Pissodes strobi
CACTGTTTTTATTTTTGACATGTCCACGTGAAAAAGTCACACCAGGCCTCTGTATATTTTCCAGATATTGTAGGGGGTCCATTTCTGTTCTAGGTGAGGCTATGGGCTATACTGGTGAAGAACATATTAAATGCATCCGGCTCAATGGATGGAGTTGCATTCTCCTTTTGGTGACCTCTATTATTTTTGATGATGTTCCACATCCACTTTGTGGGGTTTTTCGCAGTGTTGGTCATATTGTCATTGGCTAAGCGTTTATGTTCCTTGATTGTTTGCCAGTAAGTTCTCCTGAGATCATAATACTCCTTCCGATTACCTGGAGTGTTGTACTGTCTGTAAACTTCCCCCACAAAATTTAATTGTTCTCTCATATGGGGAAGTGAGTCATTGAACCACTACACTCTGTTCAATCTTGGTGTCCCAGCACAGTATGTCCTCTTCGGGAAGGATTGCACATAAGCATCGCATAAAAGTTCCACAAATTGAATGAATTTATCGTTTATCGTGATATTAGTAGCTTCGATAAAATCCCATCGGGAGGATTCCACGATATTGTAAAACTTGAGCATACCCCTCTGTGTGATTGGCCTAAAAGATGTTTTGAAGGTTTCATTGGGCTTATTAGTTATTAGCTTAAAGGATACTACAGCCCCACGATGGCCAGACATGTTCATTTCCACAGTCTGGGCCTCAATTGAATCTGGAATGAAGTTCATGAAAACGTTGTCGAGGCAGGCTTCGCCGCGAGTTGGCTCGTTTGTCGTTTTTTAAAAACCATAGCTTTCAAAGGGATCACACGTGTAACCTGCTTCTCTTTGGTCTGAGTTGAACAAAACGTTGAAGTCACCCCACACTTTTAATAATTCTCATTTCAAATATATTTCTTTTACGATAAAACATACAGGCACTAACTGAAATGGCGCCAAGAAATGCGTTTTAAACAGGCTATCCAACATAATTCTGAATAAAATATTGTTCAAAAACAATGAAAAGTTTTGGATTTTAGTTTTAAACTGGCTATACATTTATATTGTTAAATAGGCACGTGAAACCTGGATTCTTCTCTGTGAAAGTCAGTCTATAAATTAGACAGACATACTTGTATTAAAAAAAATAAGAGACATTCATAGATATAAGTTCCGTAAACAGTTAAAATTCCAAAAGATTTGAATAAATCCCTACATCTTTCAATAAAATCAATTTTTTTATTGTTTATGGGTTATAATCACATTTTGCACTGTTGCATCGCCCAAACATTATTTCGGCATTTTAAGTCAGACGTGAAAATTATCATGATATTTTAAGGCATGATATAGTATCCAATTTACCTAATTCCATAACAAATTAAGTTTAGTTTTTGCAATAAGCTCAATGTAATATGGAGGGACCAATCTAGGAATTATTCAGCCACACCTATTTCCAACAACTTAGTGTGCTCTACAAGTTTAGTATCTATTTCTCCAAGAACCAATTTGGACCATTTGTCAATTGTAGACATTTTAGCTCTAAAGAGTTGAATCTAGTTTAGTTTGGGTTGACCTTTTTAACATAGAAACTTCCGCTTCGCTTCTCTCGGATCTGCAAATTGTTTTGCACCTGTGATAAGATTCGTATCATCTGCATATCAAGTGCTGTATTTTTAAGAAAAATTTGCTAATATTATAAACAATATTGATCAAGCTGTGCTGCCCTGAACAATATCTATTATATTTTCAGTTGAATTTGAAGAGCAAGTTTGTACTTCTTTATTACCTTTAACTTCTTTATGACTTTAACTTTTGATTGCCACTTGCTTTAAATGATTTGAATATATTTAATGCGTTCCTTCTGACACCATACACACTCAACTTTTCCAGCAGCGTCTTAAATAATTTTCAAGCAAATCGCAATGGCTAAGTAATTTCTCAGCAAAAATTCTCCTCGTAAAATGACAAATTGCCTTCCGCGTGGATCATTAATAAATTTGTGGTGAAGGAACTATCCCATTGGTAACACATTATTATCACTTGCATTAATTAACACCTTTGGATTTAAAACTAGAAAATACTTGCAGATATCCCCCACATTTAAAGGAAAATAAATTCGTGTATATGAGCCCGTAGCGTGTGG
Organism: Pissodes strobi; assembly: GCA_016904865.1. NCBI lineage: Eukaryota > Metazoa > Arthropoda > Insecta > Coleoptera > Curculionidae > Pissodes > Pissodes strobi. The sequence goes on from MU185396.1 coordinate 167,732, forward strand.
GCCCGGCTTCTGTGGAACCTACGGAACGATTGTAGTTACGCCACTGGGTATCGATATCGCACATTTCGTGTAAAAAAACTGACAAATTAACTGTTCTGTGAAAAGTAGCAAGCCAAAATGTAACGAACGAGAACGTTTTTTTCAAAAAAGGTATATCTCCAAAAACGGCTAAACGTGCTTTTCTTGATCATCTGAGAATATTCTCGGCAAAAAATAAGTTTCATAAAATTGCAGTGGTTTCATAGAACACCGAATTTGACAATCTGCGTACCAAAACTTGTTCCATGTAATTTTTGCGAACAGAATCCGAAAGCTGCACCCCAATATATTTTTTGGTATAAGATATTTATTTTATTTAAAATGTCCCCACTTTCGTTTGCTTTGCCCATCACTTTAGACTGCCAAGCTTATTATAAACTTAACTGGATTATAGTTAGGTCTCAAATTTAAAATTATTGACAACCAGAACAATGTTATCCATCGCATATATAACCCAAACTAGAAGAAGTAGTATTTTATCTAATGAGCAATCTCTTATTACTTTTTTTTATCGCGAATATTCTCAAAACGATTATATTTAGACATAACTTTTATTAGAGTTATTAGAGAATTAAATGTTTGAAGCCTACTGTTCGGATAGACTTGAAAAGGGCTGTGTTTAAAAATAATATACAAAATGCGTCACAGTAAGTGGTGCAAGGTTTACAACATTTTCTATGGAACACCCCGAGTAGAAGAGCTTCAAAAGAAAAGCATGAAATGTGGCCAGAGGCTCGCTATAGCCAAAAAACCTCCCGCCACTGAAACCTATTACTAAGCTGCACAAACGTATTAAAATATCTTTAAATATATACGACCGTAAGGCTCAGGTCTTGCCAATAACATCATTAAATTGAAATTAAAAATTTACCCAGAACGGATTCACGACCAGCACCAACAGAGACGATAAATATTGCATAAATCTGGTAGGAGCTATTGCGTGCATTGTCAAGTTAAATGACTGTAGTAAATTCCTAGTTGCGAGCATCTGCAAGTCATTGCTGTCAAAGCTAATGTTAACATCACCAGTCAATATAGTAGCGGACTGTGATGACAATTTCAACAGAAGAGTCTCAAGCCTATCCAGAACTCACCCTCATTCGTTGAAGAGGAACGATACATAGAGAATTCAAATTCCTTCTCCATTAGCATGTCATTAATCCTATAAATATTTACAAGTTCACGATTGTCCAGATTCACCAGTGTTCTGTCAAAAGTACTACACTAGGAAAATTGTGATCATACCAAAAGAGACTCAATTTGTCAAGTTTATTAAGTAACGACTGTATGTTTAATATCATTAGACATGTATTCATATTCTGGCATTTTTCTAAGAAATAATTTAGACACAGGAGCGCCTATGCCCGCCAAAACCTGTTCATTTTCCAATGTAATACTCCTGCTCGGGTCATGCGAGGAAACGGACTACAAAGTATCGCAACTATTCAGTCAACAAAAATAAGACAGTCGAATATGGCCTTATAGCTGCATACCTCCCTCGCAATCAAAGCAGCAATCCGGCCACCCTTCAGTTATAAACTCAAACAATTGGTTAGGTGTTGATTAAAATGTATTAGGCGGAGATTAAATCTTTGAACTATAAAACTCTGTGGCTCACGGGCTGCAGACCATAAAACATAAAGTTTTTATTTAAATACAACCTGATTCATATATATCTAATTTGCTACATTATAGTGTTGGAGAGATCGTTGGAGTCCACAAGAACAATTACATAATCGAGCTCAGTATCGCCTAGACAACAGTATTTTGCGATTAATACAATCAAATGCTTTAGATAAATTACTAAATATAGCTGTAGTAATATCTCCATAATGTAGTTTTAAATACACATATGACCCGAAGAATAAAAGGCTTAATTGTTAAAAAAAATTGTGATTAGAAAATAAATTACTCGTTTTTGTAATTTTTGAACGATAGGTAGTAAAGATATATACCTGAAATTTGTTGGAGAATTATGGACACTTCCTTTTTGGGTCGAAACAGCAATACCATATTTTAAACTTTTTGGAAATTCTCTATTGCTGAAAGAGGAACTAATTGCATTTGCCAAAGTAGAACTAGAATTTATAAGATATTAACGGGTACCCCAAAAGTTTCGGGAACAAATTTCGTTGCACTTTGCGGCTTATTAGAACAATATTCATATAGTTAGCCATGGCCATGAGAAAACATATTGTCATGTTGTCCAAGGTTCTATTTACTTGATTGATGTTTATATATACTGGCGTTCAGCCGTTGCAAGGAGCCCCGATCCCGACTTCTGCCGAACGGCATGGCTTACGTGCGTTGTTTAATGTTTACATTTGTATTTTTACATTTTCACTTGATGCAATGACCCCCACCTCCCACCTGCTCGCTTCGCTCGCTGCGGGACGCAACTAACAAAAACTAACTCAAGGCATGCCAAAAAACTAACTAATCCAAAAAATAAAAAGTAAAAAAAAAACTTGCAAGGACCAGACATCGAACCCATTACTTGTGTTCTAAGTCAAAGTCAAAGTCAAAATATGCTTTATTATCATAACCACATAGTTACTGACAAAGCAGATCTAAATATAACGATACAATAGAGTCAAAAATTTTATATACATATAGACAAAAGACAAAATTTGAACATACTAACATGTAGGAGGTCAAAATACATTGGTTTAAGTAGGCATTGAAACATATTAAAATTGCCAAAATCTATAACTTAAAATGCTTAATAAAATTATGTATGGCTAAAAATACAAATAAATGCTAAAATGAACAATTCAGGTAATCATCAACCTGATAAAATGCATGGGACACAAGTAACTTTTTAAAACCAGCTCTAAACCTTTTGTAATTTTGAAGGTGCCTGATCCTGAGTGGCAAATGATGAAATAGTTTTCCACTATTGTAAATGACAGACCTTTTAGTTAAAGCTGAATGAGGGATTGGTAAACTGAGTTGGTGAGAACTTCGGGTATGGTTAGTATTTGGTGCAAAGATGGTGGTACTATGTTTCCTATACATAAGGTTTCCATGATGAAAATACACGCTAGTGCCAAAATGCCACCCAAAATATGGGTGACAGGAGTCTCTAGTAGCCAGGTTATAGATACAACGCACTGCTCTTTTCTGTATCACAAAAAGCGAATTAAAGAGCGTTGTTGAACATGAGCCCCAGAAGCAAATCCCATACCTTAGGTGCGATTCAACCAATGCAAAATATACACTTCTTGCAACCATAGCACCAATCTCAATTCTCACAGCTTAACAACCAGAAGAAATTTTAGAGCAGAGATTACTTATGTGAGACTCAAACTTCAACCCGCTGTCAATACAAACTCCCAAAAATGTACACTCATCCAAGTGTTCAATTTTAGTGTTTCCTATAGCAATGTTCTCAATATTTCCTTTAAAATTTAGAATACTTGTCTTTGCAATATTAAATGTCAAGGCACTAGCATCACACCAAAGTTTAACACTCCCAAGGTCATCATCTATCATTTGCTTCAAAGTGACAGGATCCTTATAATGCCACAAGACTGTAGTATCATCGGCAAATGCTGTACAAGAACCGTATCTCAGTACACCAGGCAAGTCACTGACATAAAGCAAAAATAATACAGAACCTTGTGGAACACCGGACTTAATGTTCATCAAGTTAGATTTCGTGTTCTGAAAATAAACGGCCTGAGATCTTCCCTCAAGATAAGATTGGAACCACTGGAGAGATTTCCCTCTAAAGCCATACACACCCAACTTTCCAAGTAAAATACCATGATCGATACAATCAAAGGCCTTAGAAATATCACAAAACACCGCAGAAGCACAATCCCCCTCATTAAAGCTAAGATACAGCTCTTCAAGCACTCGAAAAATAGCGTCACTAGTATTTTTAGATTCCAGAAAGCCGAATTGCGAAGCACAAAGAATATTATGGCCCTTAAGAAACTGTAGCATTCTATCTTTCATAAGTTTTTCAACTATCTTTGTAAGTGTTGGCAGAAGAGAAATAGGCCTATAGCGAGATGGGACTTCCCTGTGAAGAGAGGAATAACAGAGGCTCTTTTTAATGTCGATGGGAAACTTCCTTCTTCAAAGGAGTTGTTAATGGCCTCAGCCAGGGTGGTAAAAACAGAATGAGGTAAATTTAAAAACACCTTTATAGAAATGTCATCCCAACCAGATGAATTCTTATTTTTTATCGATTGAACAACACTTATAAGTTTCTCCGGAGTAACAGGACGAAAGTAAAAGCTCCCATTAAGCCAAGTGGATCCACTGGAACTTTTGTAAGATTGTTAGCAAGTTTGTCGCTAATCGAGCAGTAATAGGCATTTAAATCATTGGCTTTTAAACATGATTGCAATGAATGTGAAGAACCAGTGCCTCTGAAATTATTTACGATTTTCCATATTTCTTTCGGCTTACTAGAAGCTAAATTTATGCGGTTATAAAACATTTGTTTGGCAAGTTTAGTAGTACTTCGATAAATGCTGGTGTATCTGTAAAAGTAGGATAAAAAAATTCATTGTGAATATAAAAGGCCTTCATAGAATGTAGGCACCTCATATTTCTGGCTGATACTTTAGTCCCTTTAGTTAACCAAGGCTTACTTTTTTTCCTAGGTTTTATATTTACAAGTGGAAAAGTACTCTCGCATATTTGCTGCAGCTGACAATGAAAAGAACTGAGTGAAGCATATCCATCACCACAGCTACTCCAATCATACGTGTCCAAAAGCTGTCTAAACCTGAAAAAATTACTTCTTGTTAGTAAACGTCCCTTGAAGTGTTTTGCTCTCTTTTCAAAACTAACGTCCAGGTTAAACTTTGACATAACTGCACAATGATCTGATAGTGCTGCATCTTCCACCAGACATAGAACATTTTCAGGATTGAAATTAGTGCAGAAGTAGTCCAAAATAGTGGTAGAGTGGCTACTTATTCTAGTTGGTTGGTCAATGTGCACCGTAATACCCAATGAATGTAACAAATGACCTAGAGATTTACAAGAGTTCGAGTTCTTGCCAAGAAAATTAATATTAAAATCACGCGCCAGTATCACTGAAGCATGAGGAGGAAGACTTGATAATATAGTTTCGAGTTTAGAAATAAATACGTTAACATCGGCATTAGGTGATCGATAGGCACACAATAAAAACAATTTTAACTTTGTCGAATGAGCCATACAAATTTCAAAATCTAGTTCCTCACAAATAAAACGATACTTAGCAACATTTCTAAAATCAGACAAACCTTGAAAATCCTGTCTACACATTATCATAGTACCTCCATTGTTACAATTTAACCTACAGAATCTGGATACTAGGGAATAGTTTGAAATAAAAATTGGCTCATCAGCCCTAAGCCAATGCTCGGTAAGGAAAATTATCTCAGGATAATCTATGCTTTCTAAATAAGCGTCAAGTTCACCAGTTTTATTTCTAATAGATTGGCAATTTAAAACAAGGGATTGGCAATTAAAATTATTTAAGGTTGATTGAGCTAGGGCTGCAACAGATTTTCCCTGCTCTGACTTAAAAAAGGACTGTCATTTGAACAAGCATTAGAATTGGAATTATCAAATTGACAACTCTTGTCAGTTTGAGTATGCATACCTCTCATTACAACATTTTTTGACATCACTCTATTAGAACAAATATAAAAAACTAGGAGACGTGACATTGAATGGACGGAATAGCGATACCTAAAGTTAATTTTAAAATCAGTTATAATTCTTATACTAGTCTTATGCATAGTTGAAAAAGAAGATATAAAATCAATAATACCCCTAAAACTAAACACTGGACATTTACGAAAATCACATTTTATCACAAAAATTAGATTAGTATTCCTAAGGACAACATCTGGGCCAATTCAAAATTAGAAGGAACAGTAAAACAAAAATTTATAGAAATAACAAAAGTATCATCCTCGTTGTGATTAACACCCAGATGAGCAACACTCCTTGCTAGTTGTACCGAAGAACATCCACTAAACACAAACCCAGATGTGGTGGTAACTGATTTAAGGTTGTTGGAAAGAATCCGAGAGTATCCTCTTGCACTAGAATCCCCACAAATTGTGACCTTTCTCCTAGCGCCCAGTTCACAATTACGTAGTCAGCCTTCCGGGTAACCATCAGAGCTCGGACAAGCAACCATTTGTAACTAGACGCGAGCCTTGCCACCTGAGCCAGGCTTTCACATTCCTGCTTTTTTCGAAAAGTCAACACGTGAAGTCAAAAAATGTAAACATTGAAGAGCGGAGTTCGGAATCAAGGCTCCCGTTACCAACTAGACGCTATTTTTTATATAATGTATAAAATTGAATTTGAAAAACTATATACAATCTTGTTGGGGCTAAAATGGAATCTTGTAACATATATTCAAAACAACTATATATCGCACAATTCAAGAATGCGAATGCCTTAACTTGCCGAAAAATGGGAGACTGGCGGGCGGCGCTTACAAAGCGAATCGAATGCTCGAACTTGCTAAAAATATGATCGGGTTGTCAACTCGCAAGCTTTTCCGACGATTTACTGTATCGAAATCAACAATTTCAAGGTATGTTGTAAAAAAGGCTTAACATATCGAAAGCGACAAAATGTCCGAAAAACGGATCCCCACGCTCACAGGATTCCTTATTGTTGCCGCTTATTTCGTACTCGTCATTATTACTATGGATTACGAAAATATTTCACATGCTGATCTACCAGAAAACGCAGTGTTTAATACAGATAATAAAACGTCTAGGGATAGGGCTAAATTTTCGATGCGAAACCGTGCATGCGCAATGGGGAAACAAGGATAATAGGTATTATTATGGCTTTGCATGACCCTCCGCTCGCTACGCTATCAACAAGAACTAACCAAAACTAACCCAAAATTAAGAACAAAAAGTAAATTAATAAAAAACAAGCATAATTTAAAAAAAAAGGTAAACAAAACGTCTGTCGCGACCGACGGAAATCGAACCCGCAACGCAGAAATGACAGGCAAAACTTCTACCTACTACACCACGGAGGCGTTGAAGGAATTTCGTTAGAACGTAAAGACATGAATAACACTGATACATTCCGCCATATTAAGCATGCAAGGTTTCGCATCGAAAATTTAGCCCTATCCCTAGACGCTTGTATTGAGAATACTCCCGAGAATGTAAAATACAAACCAAAGTCCAAGTCTGTGTAGTAAAACTTTTGGTCTGGGTTGCGATATCTGAAGCTGGTATGCCCGATGTGGGACGTGTTGTCCTGTGGTTTACCAGAATACTTATATTAAGAATTGCAAAATTAACAGATTTTATTAATGATCATCATGCCAACGACAACATAATACTAGTACCTTTTTTTCCTAGACAGAACAACCCTCCATACATTTCCTAAGCAAGGCCAAAGTTTACCAGAATGGCTGAGAAGTTTGAAATGAGGACCAGGTGCGGCGTAGGCTTTTCCAAAAATGTAGAGTTACTTGTGGAAATGTCAAACCTTAATGTGGCGCGTCAGGAGAAAATTGCGCTATATTTAAGAAAATGCACCCCTAGCAGTCCTTTACTTATTTTTATTTGTTGTACCTGAATAACTTTAATAGCTTAGTACTCAGATAAATATTTATTTTAATTGTTGTAAAATATGTTTTTAATTTTGCCCCCTTTTTGGGACATCCGTTAAATCATAAAAAAAGCTATTTATTAATATATTACTTGACTGAATATAGGTACTTTAAATAATAATTAAACAAGTTATTTCGATTTTTTCAGTCAGCATACGATATGCGAAAATAATAGCTAGGATAAACAAAAAACTAAATATGCCATTATACTACCAGAGCTACAAGTATTTAGTATTAAAAACAGGAAATAAAGAGAACGTCTCAGCATTTTATTAAGTAATTGAGTGACTCCGAGTTTAATTTCAAAATTACACATCCAACACCTCCTAATTATGTGGCCTGTAGAGGCAGGACTGCAATAATACTTTTTGTCACACTTGATACATGTTACAAATAGAATTAACGATATTATTCAAATACGTACATCAATCACGCTATATTTTGGAGTATGTACAGAGATCATCGCCAAAGAATCCAAATAAAAAGCAATTTTATAGCTAGGATGCCTGTCCACACCTAAAAGCTTCATTTTTTCGATAATCCACTTCATATTTGTAGCTGACCAAATTACTATATCATAGTCATCATAAGCACTTGTTAAAAATTCATGTAGATATGGTCTCATTAATTCAGCTCCTATAATAAAAATATTATATAAAAATAATGGTTTTTAGTGTCGAAATTTTAATGTTTTAATACCTAGAGTGTTAGCAGGATAATGAGCTGGACAACGATCCTGAGATTTTATTTTTATAAGAATGTACATGCTGTATCTTAGACTTTGCACAATGAATAGTTTAGGCGGTAAGATCCTTGTGAAACATCGTTGAATAATAATACTACGGATAATTAGTTCACTGCTTTTAGATGTTTCAAAATAATTTAAATGAGATATTTTTCTCTACATATGCTTCGGCTTGATGAGGCCTTTATCAAAGAGTAGTTGTGTACTAAAATCTAAAATTGTTATACCCTACTAAACCGCCTGACGGTATTATGTTTTTATTGCACTGTCAATTATGCAGGTGTTTACAGAGCAGGTCAGTTGGTCGTTCGTATTTAAAACGACTGTTTTTTGTGACTTTTGGATTTCTAGGTACTCCAAAAGGTTCAGCCTTTTGCCTTTTATTTCCGTGTGTAAAAGTTTGACATTATTCGTATCTATAAAATGGTTATTTTCTATACAATGTTTCGCTAAGCCAGAGTTGTTAATATTATATAACATCGATTTTTTGTGTTTTTTAATACTAATATTTAAGTTTCGAACAGTTTGTCCTACGCATACAGCTTCACAGTTCACACAATTTATTTTGTAAACTCCAGATTTAGATTGTGTGTCAATTTTGTCTTTATTGTTTATTAGTCTTCTCCCTATTTTATTCTTTGATTGACCTGAATTGTTTTACAGCCAAATGTATTTATTTTTTTTTAAACTTTATCTGTAATTTTCGGAATATAATTGATACATTTAAGCGGCTCCTTTTCTAATTCTAAAGTAGGGTTATAAAATTGTTTAGTTAAAATGTTCTTCTGTTTCTTCTTTATAAATTTCTCAATCAAAGCGATCTTATAACCGTTATTAATTGCAATCTGTTTGATAATGGATACTTCTTTTTGAAAAACCGCCGAGTCTAGGGGAAAGCTGAAAAGTCTATGGATGAGACTATGAAAAGCGGTAAGTTTTACTTGTCAAGATTGGTTCGAGTCTTTATGCATCTGTTGTTGTTGGTTTCCTATATATATCAAATTTAAGCGAATCTCTTGTCTTTGTAATCTTTATGTCCAAAAAGTTTAAAATGTTGCTAGATTCTTTTTCCATGGTAAATTGAATTCTATTGTTTAGGATATTTAAAAATGTTAAAAAGGTATCTAAGTTTCTGTTGATTCCTGTAAAGATGCAAAATATGTCATCTACATATCTACTCCAAAAAATATATTTCTGATTAATGAATTGTTGGTGTTGAATAAATGCTGTTCAAAATCCCCTAGACTCGGCGAGTTTCCAAAAAGAAGTATCCATTATTAAACAGATTGCAATTAATAACGGTTATAAGATCGCTTTGATTGACAAATTAATAAAGAAGAAACAGAAGAACATTTTAACCAAACAATTTTATAACCCTACATTAGAATTAGAAAAGGAGCTGCTTAAATTTATTAATTATATTCCGAAAATTACAGATAAAGTTTCAAAAAATTAAATAAATTTTGGCAGTAATTTTCGATGTTTCTCTTACTGTCATTTTCAATTAGAACAATATACATCTGGCGTTTTGAATTTTGGCTTAAGTATTTCAACTTACTTTTCGTGCATGTGATAATTTTGGTGGCCATACAGAGACAAGCTAACTGTTCTGAAGGCATAGTTTATGTCATCCACTAAATCAAGTTTAATAAAAATTTTGCTAATAAGTTCGGATGTAGCAGCTTAGTTGACAGATGTTCGCCTGCTGAGCACTCTATTACGCATGCTGTTAAACCTAGCAGTGGCACTAGTCCAAAGGCAGCGCCCTTTTAGTATAAGTTCGTAATGATTTCTACAGGGCAATGTTTTGTATAGCGCAGCCGCACCTAACATGGGGACAGATGCTGACTACATCGCAACCATTCTAGGTAGGTCCGCTGCGGGCTTAAAAGTGGTTGTCTCCTCTACGTGCGAGACGCTATCTATTGCTAAGGCTGGCGTGTTCGCTTAACAAGCAAGCTAACAGGTACATTCCATAGGGTAAGATATTTACTATTACTGTTACTTATTTATTTCCAACAGATTTTTAATCTGGGAGAATAGGCCTGAGTCAAAATAGCCTCACTCCTGTAAAAATGCGGCGATACGTATAGTCTTGAGAATAACGGATTTGTGCATCTGGAAACTGGAAATTGTGAGAGGGTGGCCTTGAAAGGCCCCGGCACTTAGGCCCCATTGGACCCCCTGTGCGTCCTCTCTAGATCCACCAATCCATCTAGGCCATCGTCCAGCCTAGTGTTGTAAAAAAGGCGGCGATGTTGCCCGAGGAGGCTGTTCTAAGAAAAGCCATGGTTGGCCATCGTTCTCCCAAAATGGATTCCCTTAGTTCCGAAACAGCGTCGCAATCGCAGGATTTGTGCAAAGTTTTAAATATGTTTGGTTTGATGTTATCTTGTGGGCCAGAAGGTGTGATTTCTGTTGTGGCTCCGCAATCTTTCTGGATCCTTATTTGGAATATCTGACCCTGACTGAGGTGAGTGCGCTAGCTGTGGAGAAAACTGTCGAGATTTGCTCAGTTTTTGTAAAGAACTTTAAACCTTATATTTTAAATTTGTACAGACCCCCATCTGGTAGCTTTGACGACTTTTTAAGGTTGCTTGAGGCTGCTTTGAGTGTGATAGGCTGTCATAACAAAACGATAATAACTGGGGACTTTAACGTACATTTTGGCACTGATGGTAGGGGGTGCATTGAGTTGTGCTGTCTTTTAAATTCATATGGATTCAGACAGATGATAACTGATCCTACTCGGCACAGAAATTGTCTTGATAACATATTTATAAATTTTAACCATTTAAATTGCAATGTGTCACAAATTGAAACATCTATTTCAGATCATTTAGGACAAATTAATGAAATACCATTTAATGCATAAAAAAACCTACTTGAAAAATCAGACTGGTAGGTTTCAATTCATAACTGTGTTCAGCAGATTGATTGGAGTTTTGTTAATGACCGACAGCTAGATACAAACGTGAAATTCTCTGTTTTCACTGAGAAGTTATCAAATGCTTTTGAGTGTTTTCCAGAAGAAAACTTACTTAAAGCGAAACGATCAAAATCGAATCATTAACTGGTTCAACGTTAATCTTAGACACTCTCGCGACCACCTTAACTTCTTAAGTGACCTATAGCAATTATCCAACTCCCCACACTAAGAATCTTACTATAGAAACCAATATAGAGCAGCTCTAAACGAAGCAAAAAAGCTGCAAATGATAACCTAATACGAAATTCTTCTAACCCCATACAGTGTATGTAGAGCATAATTAACGAACACCGTGGTAAGATAAAGTATGACAGGGAAATTAATATTAATATTTCGCCAAAAGAATTCAATCAATTCTTTATAGGTATTGCACCCAGTTCTGAACATATCCCAGTTTGCGCATCCGCCCTTCAGCTTTGCTGGAGTGACGTTGAATGAGGTGCGTGATGTTATAAACTCCTTAAAAATAAAATAAAAACAGGGATCCCCATCGTCTTGATGTTTCTTTAATAAAATCTATCAAAAACATAATCTTGAGTCCACTAACGAAATTAATTAACTTGTGCAGGGGGGATTCAAACTTTCCAGACGCTCTAAAAAAGGCAGTGGTTAGACCAATTTTTAAAAAAGGGGAATCGGAGGATGTATCAAATTACAGACCAATATGACTCTTTGCCAATCTTCTGCAAAATATTTGAGAAATGTATGGCGGCTAGAATAGTACACTTTTGCGAAGCCTATAACCTTATTACTAATAGTCAGTTTGACTCTAGGAAGGGCCTTATACTTCATTGGCTATTTTGGACCTCGTTTCAAATATCCGTGATGCCTTTGATAATTCCACATATACAACAGTATTGTTCTGCGACCTAAGTAAGGCATTTGACTGTGTCTCCCATGATCTGCTTTTGGGTAAACTGGCGAGATATGGATTTTATGCGTCGGCCCTGTCTCTAGTTGCAAGTTATCTTGGTGGCAGAACTCAGAAGGTAAAAGTTCATGGGGTAGAGTCAGTGGAGGGTACCGTGACTGTGGGTGTGCCACAAGGATCGGTCCTTGGGCCGCTCCTATTTTTACTTTATATTAATGATCTACCTGCGTTTGACCCTCCATCGAGCTACGTTCTATTTGCAGACGACACCACCATTGTCAATAATCACGAGGGCTTGGTGGAGGCCAGGGCAAGGTCACGGGAGGCACCGGAAAAGGCCCAGGCTAGGTTTAGCTCTAATCTCTACTTTTTCTCAATGTAGATAAAACTCAGTCCATGATATTCCCAACTCGCGAAATACCGAGTGACCTGGTAACGTCTGCAAAATTTCTTGGCGTTAATCTGGACTGTAGGCTACTCTGGGATACTCATACAGAACAGCTTGCAAAAAAATTAAGTAAAAACATCTACGTGTTACGCAACCTGAATGAGTGTGTTTCTACCGATGTCCTTCAGCAGGCCTATTTCTCTCTCTGCCACTCGCACCTGTCCTATGCTATAACTGCTTGGGGACATGCTGCGGAGGCAGAGAGGGTCTTCGGTCTCCAAAGAAGGGCAGTGCGAACCATAGGTGGTCTAGGCTATAGGGATGACTGCAAGGAGGCATTCAGACGGCTTAGAATACTAACCTTGCCATCGGTTTTCATTCTTGAAACTCTATGCCACATTAGGGCTAACATTAACCAGCATACGCGGCACGACTCTGTTCACAGCCATGACACACGTAACAAGCAGAACCTTATACTAAATAACTGGAGGTTAAAACGCTGTCAGGATGGCCCAGGCCACTTCGGTATTCACTTTTTGAATAAAACTCCAAACTCTATAAAGGAACTTCCCATGGCTTCCTTCAGAGCTAAAGTTAAACTTTTTCTCCTCAGCAGTGCATTTTACTCGGTCGGTGACTTTGTTTCTGGGGAGTGGCCCAATGACTGACTTTCAGAATCATTTCCTTTCAGATCTGTACATGTTTGTCTTATGTAAAATTGTGTCATATACTTTGAACGTATCTGTAACTCTTAGGAATTTTAATAATGTTGTCTTACATATACATATTTTTATATTTTAATTGTGTTTACTTCTTTCTAAATGTCTTTTATTTTAAATATTTTTTGGACTATTGGATTTTTGACTTGTGTAAATACTTTTGTATGTCTCACCAATAAATAATTTGAATTTGAAATATTAGACGACCGAGGCCGCACACTATGGTGTATCTAGACGCGAGTAATTATTTTCCTCACCAGAAACTGTATACATCGCTCTGAACAACGCTAATTTCGACAATGACTTGGATTACACTAAGTGGATAAAAAGTATTTCCATTTCATGACCTGGACAAAAAAATTGTCCAGATAGTGGAATAAAATATTGTGCCTCTATCTGGTTACAGTTCACGAACTTGATATCCATTTCATGAAACGGACAATTACACGAAGTGGGTGCGACATATGTATACTTGCTGTTCGAAGACTGCTGCATTATATTGGCTATGCATGTTACTACTATGGGCTGGATGGTCTTGGCCTGCTCTTAGCACTCCTAAATTTTGTTCTGTTATTTGTGCAGCTCTGATGATGTACATTCGGTAATTGCTTGTATCGATTACCTGATCTTGGATCACCAGAAGGAATGACTCTGCGTCAGGGCTAGATTACTTCATTTCAACCAAGCAATTCGCAATTTTGTCGGTCTCATTCAATATTATGAGGCTGTCTACTGTGTATAACACTAGTTTTAAATTAATAGAATTATTATTATTATTATTATTATTACTCTAAAAAACTATTGTTAGGCTTTTTCTAAATTTTTTAGATTGCAATGGTGTAATGTCACCAAATAAAATCCAAGCAACATGTATTAAAACTACTCATATAACGCAATCGCAAGAACAGAAATATTCTCTTCGTGGAGTGGAGATGTAAAAATATTCAGAAACGGGTAAAAAAATTGTGTCGCCTAAACTAGAGTCTAAGGAAATATGGATGCAAAAAGTTAATTACTTTGGCAATTCAGATCTGCAATGTCTGGAGAAGCAGCGATTGGCCGAAATCATGTACTTACAAATATATTCTTGTTCATTTATATGAAATATACAAGTTTTTAGGTGGTAAATTAGATAAATCCATACCTGATTGAGCTGTGGTTTTGTGGTCAAACAATGTATAATCGATATCCAAGACAAGTAATTTCTTTCCGGGTCGTAGCTCATTCAATATTTTGACATCGTAATCTTTAATCCTGCGTGCAACTTTGTTAAGATACACTTCTTGGTTTTCTATCGCTATTTCCTCATCTAATTGGACAATGACAATGTATTGTTAAGCCACAATTAATAAGCATATCAAAAACTATGTTGCAAGTAATAAAAATTATTCCTATAACATAAAAGGCTGATAATGTAGAGTATCTAAAATACTAACTAGTGTTATGGCTTAAACATAAACAGCCTTTTGACGGCACATAAACATACATAAAAAGTAAAAATACCTATTGATATCATTAAGGTTTTAGATCAGAACTATATCTCAAGAATATATACCAGCAAATTTTAATAATGATAGCAACGGGGCCATGCCAGGACATATTGCTGTTGACCGAGACACCCAGTAGTCATTAACGAGGATGAAGGAATGGTCGATCCAGCCATCATGATGTCAGGGCCCGCCGTATCTAATTATTGAAAATGAGTTTGAATTTTCTATTATATATTGTCAGAGGTTTAATTTGTATATAGTTTGTGTGTACCGTCCACCTTCAGCTAACCGGTCAAATTTTATTGAAAGCTTGGAGGCTTTGATTAGTCAGTTTCCACCCTTCTGTTCTTTGATTCTCTCAGGAGATTTTAATATTGATTATAATTGCGACTCTAGTCTCCCAATAAAAAACTTATTATCGTGTTTTAATTTAAAAATGCATGTGTTGGAACCCACTAGAATTACTAAGCACTCAGCGCCTACTATTGACTACTTTTGCTCAAACCTAGCAGAGGTAAATTGTCGTGTGAAAAATTCGGCCCTCTCTGATCACGAGGCTATAATAGCTGGTTTTAAACTTAATTTAAAAAAGTCTAAACCGATTCAAAAGTATGGTCGAATATACAGTAAAAAAAAATTTCGCAACTTTCGTAATAACTGCAGAAAAACAAACTGGACTGCAACTGGTAATAGTCCACTTGAATGTTTCTATCACAATTTAACTGGAATTTTTAATGATTCATTTCCTGTTGTTAAAATGAAAAATAAGGCGAACAAGCATTGGTTAACTAAAGCTATAAAGGTGTCTGCTAAGAATATGCGAGCTCTGCATTACATCAGGAAGTTCTTTTCTGATAATGCGTTCTTGAAGTCTTATTTTAATCAATACAGAACTATTTATAGAGGGGTGATAGGGTTGGCCAAGAGAACTTACTATAATCAGAGGCTGGAAAGCTCTAAAAATGTTTCTAAGGAGACCTGGTCTATTGTTAATGAGTTGAGACGAGATGATGACACTCCTTCCAATTTTAGACCAATATCTGTTACCTACCTTATCCTAAATAATTGAAAAACTGGTTAAGGGTAGAATCATGCCCTTTCTGTTGAGGTATAATGTGCTTAATGTTGTATATATGAGTTTGAATGACGGTGCCGTCGCTGGCGCGGTGTTCTGTGACTTGACGAGGGCATTTGATTGCGTCAGTCACGGTATACTGTTGCGGAAACTCGAGTTGTATGGTTTCAGGGATGTATGCTTGAGGTGGTTTGAGTCCTATCTTTCAGCAAGGACTCACGTGGTTTCTTTTGGAGGCCGGAAGTCTGGTGTTGGTGGTGTGGAGTGCCCCAGGGGTCGGTTCTTGGACCAATTTTGTTCCTTTTATATATTAATGACTTACCTTCCCTGGATATTAGGGGCAAATTTACGCTTTTCGCTGACGACACCACCATTTTTTGGCACGGGACTGGTTCAATAGTAACTTAATTGTTGACCTTCAATATTAAAAAAACTAATCTTTTGACATTTAAAAGCACCTTAGATGACATCCAGCTGGGAACATTAAATATTGACAACCTAGATAATGTTAGGTTCCTTGGCATTCATGTTGATAGGGAACTGACTTTTGCAACACACATTGAAAAGCTTACTGCAAAATTGTTCTCTGGTTGTTATGCCTTAAGATCAGTGGCAAAGGAACTGGACTCAT
>MU185397.1:6860-26681 GCA_016904865.1 Pissodes strobi
CCCCAAGTTACTTTTGATCTAGTTCAATTGCTGGCATGTCAGATCCTTCCTCATTTGGTTTTGTTGAAATTGAGTTGCTATGGAAAACTTCATAGGAAAATACATTTTAATATTATCTAGCTTTGCTTTTTTCTTAGTTTATTATGGTCTTTCAATTTGAGCCACCCTGTATATCTACTGATATATTTGATGTAACGCCCACGATATTAAAATTTTGGGCAGCTATAACTCGAACATTATCTGTTGAATCAAGTTGTGATAATAGTAATTTGACTATGAATAATCAGGATGGCATAAACTATGTTGTATCAAACTTCAGACAAATCTGACTGAAAGCTATTTCGGAAGTCCTTTAATATTATAAAAAGTAAACAAAATATCTCTTTATAGTTATGAAATATACACTGCACAGTATTTTCCTTATAATTGATAACCCTTTTAAAAATATTATTTGAATTGACCCCAAAAGAAAAACAGTTCATAGATTAATTCCAGATTTCCAGAAATTATCTACACATGTATATTAATGTTTTCTAAAATCTACGAATTTTTCTGGTTCTATAAATTTGATATACAGGGTGTTCCTTAATGACATTTAAGGGGGTGATTCCTGGACCCATTTTAAGAAAAAAACTTCATATGAACGTATGTCCTAAACGTCGTAATTTTTGAGATACAGGGTGGTAAAATTTTCAGAAAAAAATCTATTTTGCATAATAACTGTCATACTGTAGTAGATATCTTTATGATATTTAGTGCATGTCTTCCGTGCATCAAGATGCACAACAATTTTATTATTTCTACCAGTGGCGTCCGTACGGGTTTTGCATTGAATATTTTTGAAGAAAAAAATAGTAGTACGCCACTGTTTTCTCTTAAAATAAAAAATATTTTTTAAATTCCCATTTATTTCCGAACAAATTTGATCTCTGATTTTCTTTCGTTCGACGCATGGTTTTCGCATAAAAAAATAAAAATTGTTTTACTTCAGGGTCAAATCGCGAAAAATCTGATGCGGTAAGTGTTGTGTGGAAGTATTTTTTTTTTCTTTTTTCAAGCTATTGACTTCGTTTAATATCAATTGTTAATTACTATAGAAATAAGTACTTAACTGATTTTACTGTAGGAAAAAATAAAAGAAAACTTACAAGTGTCAATAATGATTACCACATTATAATTTCAGCGAGGATTTCAGCTTGCACAAACACGATTTTTATTTTTTTTAAGGGAAAACCATGCGTCGGACGAAAGTGAATCACAGATCAAATTTGCACAGAAATTAATGATAATTTCAAAAATAATTTTTACTTTAACAAAAAGCAGTGGCGTACCGTTTTTTTCTTCAAAAATATTCAATGCAAAAACCGTACGGACGCCGCTGGTAGAAATAATCAATTTGTTTGTACATCAGAAAATGCATCCATTGGTGTATAGAAGATGTGTACCAAATTTCATAGATATCTGTAATAGTATCACAGTTTTATATTTTTTTCTGAAAACTTTACCACCCCGTATCTCAAAAGTTAATACGTTTAGGACATAGGCTCATATGAAGTTTTTTTCTTAAAATGGGTCCAAGAATCACCCCCTTAAATATTAGCATGTCATAATAAATCTAATATCGACAACTCTTGTTAGGCTTTTCAGTTTCTTTTCAAAATATACCTAAATATTCCCTAGCTATAATTGTGATGGAAACAAAATAATGACATCTTATATTCATTAAAGCTATACAATCAATTTCGGAAGTAGCAATCAGTTGTTTCTCTGATCCATTTAGGCATGAGTTTAAATAACTTTCCAAATATAAAATCAATATATCTCCGAACACTATTGAAAACGGATTCCTATTCACCCCCAACTTATTTTTACTCAAAATATATTCTTTTAAGTATGTACTATATGTAACGTCAAACTTAATTCTATTAACTATAACTATTAGGAAGTTAGCTTAACATTAGTAATAAAAAATAAAATAAAATAAAAAGGATACCAGCATTCCGACGACTATGAAAGACAGGGTGCAAGTCTTACTCAGGAACCGATTTCTCGAAAACGAACCAGTACCTGATGTAATACTCACGTCCTAACTTTTCAGAACAGGTTGCATCATGCCAAATCCACGTAAAATAACTGAAAACTGCATAAAACTGGTTTAATGTAAACGAAAAAATCAGGGTCATCAGGCAACAAAAAGCAAAATTAAATCACATCAGTTGAAAACAAACGAACAAAAACGTGAACAAATATTTTTTCAGTGTTTAAGAGTGCCAATAAACACATTTTATTATCATGCACTGAGACGACCAAGAAAGTTAATGATATAATAATATAGCAATGAAATAAATAAACATCTAGAGGTGTTTAATGCTAATGGAAAGGTATTCGGCTATATGTATATGTATTAACATTTATGATATCCCAACTATAGTAACTTCAAAATCTTGAAGACACAAAACATTTATTTTGAATACATTTTTTTTAAAAGTAAAACCCTATGTAACAACTATAACACAAGATTTACTGGCTTTCTATGTTTTAAAACATTTTTGTTCGTATGCTTCGAATTTTAACCAAAAAGCTTTCAAAGTCAAACAACCTAAAAGAGCAAAATAAATTAAAATGGTGAACAGGACACTACATTTTTGTATATCCCATTAAGTAACTGGGGAATAGAAAAATACCTCACAGTTACCAAATGAGATTAAAAAAACATAGGTGAAGCGTGCAACTGGACAATCAAAAAAAGTGCGTATAAGTGCTCTGCTTAAAACACACCAAAATCCTACACAAAACAAAAATATAAATATAAATAAAGACAAGTGTTGGCTGAAAAGCTTAATCGCATTAAATTGTACATGCAGGAAACAGGTACATATTACTTTTACTCAACTGCTTACCCAGTTATTAATTTAACAATGGGTTGTATATACCAAACATTACAAAGGTAAAGCTATCAGCCCAACGATTGAAAATGACAGTCACAAAACACTGGCCCAGTTCGATGTTATTCTCTGTGCGCACTTAAATGGGCATTAATTGTTTATACATTGGCACAGCTTATAAGATAATCTGTGACATTGGTTTATACTATAGGTTCTAATTCATTTCTAGCAGCTGATGCACGTGGTATCTGTCATCTGTATTTAGCCACATGTTTGCAGATAATAATATCGAACTCGGCTTGATAAGTGAGTCCGATATGTCAGCTGCGCATGCGCAGACATCAAGTCGTGCATTACGCATTTTATGAATTGCAACTTAAAGCTACGGTTTCCCTAACCGTATCTAAAGCTTACTTAATGTAAGCTAGGACGTACATGCTGCTGCACTTTAGAACGTCTGCGCTTGTGTAGCTACCATACTCTGTGGCTGTCCTCTTCAATTGCTAAGAAACGCATACGGTATTATTTAAATCTTTTTTCTAAAAATTTTTAATTAATCTTTTTCGGCCACATCATGTAAGTATTTATAGGTTCAAATTTACCACCAATAAAAAACATGGTTTCTTGAATATCACCTGCCAAGAAATCTGGCAAATCTCTTAAATGTTACATTCAGTTTAGAGCGTTCTATATTTTGATCTAAATTTTCGGATAAAAATATTATTTATAAGTATTCAAATATATTATGTATTTGACTCATCAATTTTAAAATAAAAAATAAAAAATTTGCACCATTAAAGTGTGCCACTTCTATAAAATACTGGCTTTAAATGTTTGAGAGTTCAAATACTTTTTGATAAGTTAATTTTCTTCAACAATAAACCTAGAAAAATTACAGAATGCGTGAGGAATAAATTACAATAGAGATACATTTTGACATAAAATATTGTAAATAATAACGTGGTATTAGCCATTTATTAAGGAAGATTATGATTATTTTATGGCCGATTAAATGTTGGACTCGCTTTAGAGCATTCATATTTTGATCTAAATTTCCGGATAAAAAAAATATTTGTAATTATTGAAATATATTTATTATTATTCAAATATATTATGTATCTAATCATCAGTTTTAAGATAAAAAAAATCTGACTATCATTTTCAGAAAAGTGTATCACTTCCATGAATTGCTGGCTTTAAATGTTTGAGAGGTCAAACACTTTTTGATACACTAATTTTTCCTTCTTCAACATATAAAAAATGTATAGAATGCGTTTAACAATTTCAAATAGGGAATTTTGAAAGAGAAGATTGAAGCCATTTATTAAATTATATTAAGGAAAATTGGGCTGTTCATTTATTTTATAGCCGTTCGTCTACAAATAGGTATATTTACCTTTCAAATCAATCTTTCTGAGTATTTTCATAAAAAAAATATAGTAAAAATACTCAAAAAGAATAGAGCCAGAGGCAGAAACAAAATTCATCAACTCACAGAATCAATGCTGACAATAGTTGAACAATTTTTACACAACACTATACAGACAACCAATAATCTGATCGGAGGTCTAATCACTAACGTCGGTTCTGAGGAAATCCCCCAGGTAGACATCGAGGAAATAAAAAAAGGCCTTGTCCCAAAGTAAAACCAACAAGACACCTGGAGAGGACAGACTGACAACAGAAATGTTTAAATATGGCGGAGAACCTCTACTGAAGAGAATAAAAGAACTCTTTAATAGGTGCATTATTGAACAGAAAATACCACAGTTATGGCAAAACGCAACAATCACCCTCATCCACAAAACAAGGAGATAACACCAAACTCGAAAATTATCGCCCCATCAATCTTTTATCCCACTTCTACAAATTATTTACAAAAGTGCTCACAAACCGCCTAACGAACAAGTTCGATTTCTATCAACCCCCAGAGCAGGCAAGTTTCAGAAGTCGATATAGCACGGTAGACCACCTTCAAGCGATCCGCACACTCATAGAGAAAAGCACCGAATACAACTTCCCTATATACGTAGCCTTCGTAGATTATGAGCCATTCTAAAAGCCCTACATAATGCTAGAATAGATCATAGATACTCGGGAATAACATCATTTATCTACAAAATAGCTACAATGGCTGTCAAACTAGATGAAAGGACAACAACGAAGAAAATCAAAATGGAAAGAGGAGTCAGACAGGGAGATACTATATCCCCAAAACTCTTTACACTGGCGCTAGAAAACGTCTTCAAGACGCTGGATTGGGAAGAACACGGTATTGGGGTGGAGGGTAAGATGCTCAACCATTTGCGATTTGCTGATGACGTTGTCATCATTGCCTCATCGTCAGTGGAACTCCAGATAATGCTCGAACAACTACATCACGCATCTGCAAAAGTGGGCCTTCGAATGAATCTTTCCAAAACTAAAATTTTAAACAGAAACGAAGAACAAATTACAGTCAATCAACAGAGAATTGAATGCCATGAGACTCTGCCAAGAAAACCAAACAGCCGAAATTTCGAGAAGGATCAAACTTGGATGAGCAGCTTTTGGTAGACTGAAATATATAATCAAGAGCAAAATTCCGAACAGTCTAAAAAGAGAGGTTTTCGATAAATGCGTTTTGCCGGTCATGACGTATGGAAAGAGCCATGACGGGCATCAGCCTTCGCGACCACATTAGAAACGAGGACATTCGTCGACAAACGAAGGTGACTGACATCATAGAGAAAATATCCAACGCTAAATGATCTTGGGCGGGACACTTAGCCAGACAACCAGAGGAAAGATGGGCAAAAAGATTATTATGTTGGAGACCACGCTTAACAAAACGTTCAGTTGGTAGATCCCCTAAAAGATGGACCGACGACATCCGAGCCATAGCTAGTAAAAACTGGATGAAGATTTGCACAAAACCGCAACGATTGGAAAGATTTGAAAGAGGTCTACATCCTGCAGTGGATAGTTAGCGGCTGAACAAGATAAGACCTGACATGGGATTAATATAAATAATGCTGATTCTAACGCGACTCTAGGGATTATGCCTTGTGAACATTAATTTGTTAAACTTTTATCGATTTTTAATATCAAAGCATTTTTTGTACTTCAGTCAGTAGAGCGCTTTGGTTGAGATGCTTGTGTAAGTCATTGAGATCCATGTAAACCCTTATTTGTTCAGCAAGAGGTTTTAACATTAACTTATTTGGGAAACGGCCGTTTTAATTATAAATCGATATTGAAAATAGTAGTTATTTTCACAATATGCATCAAAAGCACAATATAAATTTGCCAACTCCAAAATCATAATATGTGGTAGTGAAAAAATGTTAACCACTTGCCTTTCGATTTGATGAAAATAATATATCGTCACAATATTTCAGCGCCGAGTAAAACACGTTTTTACTTAAAGGCCCTATGCATTTGATGAACATCTATAAGTCGGTATCATCTAATAGTTTATATGGTTTGTATGTGTACCAGTTTTTTGCGAATTTGAAATTGTCTTTTGTATTTTTTACGTGTTTTTAAATTAATATCTACCGTAAAATGCAATTGTAAGAATTAATTATGTTTTTGATATTTCCATGCTGTTTCAGCTGTTTAGTAAACACACAGCTTCATTATTGCACTTTAAGTTACACTAATATCATACTTTCTCAACAAGGCCAAGGCTGAACATTTAGACAATTAAGCTTTTTTTACTTGAATAACAATATCATGTGGTTAACCTTATTAAAGGTTTGGCTTTACAAGAAGTGATAGTAAAATTTGAAGAGATGAGCAAAATATACAAATTTTCAAACTTAATCGATATTTAGTCATGTATTAAAGATATTCCGATAATTCACAACCGAATATATAAAAAATGCGAAGAAAATATGTCCGATACACAGTTTGGATTCAGAAATGGCTTGGGAACGACAGATGTTCTATTTAGCATTCAGGTATTGATTCAGATGCCTTGACATGAATAAGCTGATATATGTGTTTAATAGATTACGAAACGGGTTTCGATAAAGTTCAACATAGAAAAATGTTACAACTTTTACATAAAATCGGGCTGGAACAACGGGACATAAAAATTATCGCCAATCTCTATTGGAATCAACGAGTTTCAATTCAAGTAGAAGAACAGTTCACCGAGGATATAGAAATCCAAAGAGGAGTAAGACAGGGCTGTGTGTTATCATCTCTGTTATTTAATGTTTATTCCGATTTTATACTTACGGAAGCTTTTTCTGATCACAAAAGAGAAATTTATATAAACGTAGTACCTATAAACAACATTCGATATGCAGATAACACAGTTCTTCTAGATAACTCCGCTGAAGATTTGCAATGGCTTATTACAAGGGCCAACAGACTAAAAATGAACAGAAAAAGACTAAATTTATGGTTGTTTGTAAACGGAGAATTGATAATGTCTACATAAAGTTGAGAAACGAAAATATTAAACTCGTGCAGATATACAACTATCTCGGATGCTGCCTGAACGCTGAATGGGATATCGGAAAGGAAGTACCAATTCGCATTGAAAAAGCCCGTAATGCGTTTATCAAAATGAAGCAACTTTTAACCTACCGACAACTAAACCTAGATCTGAGGCTGCGCATAGTTAGATGTTATATCTTTCCCATACTGCTCTACGGATTGGAGGGATGGACATTGCTGGACCAGCACTGTAAGAAAATCGAAACTTGAAATGTAGGTTTATCGAAGAATGCTTAGGATTGCCTGGACCGAACGAGTACGCAACGTTGAGGTTTTAATACGCACACATATAACCAAAACCGAAGTCTTAGGAACAATAAAGCGCCGTAAGCTCGACATATCATGAGAGGTGAAAAATATCGCTTAATGCAGTTAATCATACAGGGAAAAATAGAAGGACGAAGAGCACCAGGACGCCGACGAACATCTTGGCTGAAAAACCTAAGGGAACGGTATGGTAAAAGCACCAGATCATTATTTCGTGCAGCAGTCTCTAAGATACAAATTGCCAGAATGATAGCCAACCTTCAATAGAAGACGGCACCAGAAGAAAAAGAAGAAGCCAAGATAATATAATATCGAAACGGATTAAGGTAATAGAGTAATGAAAGACAGGAAATACGTTCTAATAACAGCAGTCTGAAATGTGAACGACGTGTCAAAAAGTTGCAGCTCAAGGAAGGTGACAGTGACACAAAACTTTATATTCGGCTCCATATTCTAAAATTATTTGCCCTACTGGATGATTAATAAACAGTTTCCAGTTAATGGCAGGCCCTATTATATTATATTTATATTATACCCACAATGTTAAACAATTTGATAATCCAGATTCGTTGTGGAATTGGTATGTGAGCGAATTTGAATTTGATGCTCTATTCATGACGCCAACATTAATGTGATTTGTACTTTTAAAAATACTTATCACCTAAAATTAGAAAGTTTATATTAATTCTTATCTAATCTGATCCTGATTGTGTATATTTCTTAAGCCTTAGGTATGAAACAGTTATAGAAACAATTTTTTTCGGGTTTAACTGGTTTCTTTTAGCACCTAATTTGAGGAAGTACCGAATATAGATTGCCCAAATCACTGAGGTATCAGGAATAATCGTAACAAAAGTAACCTTTCATGAATACTTCACAAGTAACAATATACACCTTTATTTCATTCATGTGTAATTATTGTTTTCTATTGCTTCGTTTATCCCACTGTACTTATTGAACATTTTCAAAACTAACATCAACTTTATAATCGATTAGCAAAAAGGTATCTTTCAAAATACGGAAAGCGCATTAAAATCTATAGATCCGTTTTCAAAAAACGAGTGCATAATATGTTCGATTTAAAAGAAGTATCTAAATCGTTACCATGATATGTTTGTATCGTTACCAAAGTCTTATCGAGTAAGCCCTATTATTACAAAATAATATGTTCAATGTAAAAAAAATGTTTAGTCTTAATTTGTTAAAAAATATATCACTTATTTAATGTACTAGTGACAATAAAATAACGATTTTGAAGTACTTAATTTAAAAATGTTAATTCACATTGTTAGTATTCTAATGTTTCGCCTTATCAAATAAATGCATTAGGAAAATCATGCAGGGAAACAATCCGTTCACACTTTAAAATATAATTTTTTTGTATTAAAAATAAAAATACAGTGTGTCCCAGAATCGCTTCTATATACAGGATCTCGGGTCCTATTATACCCACAGCAAAGGCTAAATGGGGAAAGTTTTAGAGGAAACTTAGTGCTTTCGATAACCGGCTTCGTTTCGCCAGTAAATCCGAAACGGTTAATTTGACAGCTGTCAAAATGTGACATTATTCTGACACTTTTTTAAGACGAATAAGGTAGCGTGTATGACATGTCTCAATTGTCTTTTGTTATCGCGCAACCCGCCTCAACTTTTTTCTTATGGCCCCATATTGGAATTTTCCATTTTTGGAAAAAGCGTAAAATTTCCAGTCTAGTGATGTCTCACAAGTGCATAAAAGATTTGAGTATCATCGAAATATCACACTTCGTAAAGTTAGGTCACAGCTTATCCACTACCAGCTAGTCATCTCTACCAGCACTCTTTCTGTCGTTGATTTTGATACACAAATTTCCCGTTCTACAGTTCTTACTGATGCACTAGGGTTTCGGAAAATTGGAGTGTCGGGCACTGCGCCTACCTGGCAGTGCCCTGAGCGATTCAGTTCCACAGTCGCGCTGGCCACGATTGAATTTAAAATGAATTTTCGATTCAAAATTCACGACAAATTCGTCCGAAGCCACGGCTATCGCCCTAAAAAAGTCTGGGGAAATTTCGGATTTTTATGCAATTTTGCCATTTAAAATCGTTTTTAAACGGATTTTAGACGATAAAAAAGCATATTTTAAATTAAACGAACTGTCAAAAGTATTATTCAGATGCCCAGACGTTTAAAACAATATTGAGTCGTGGCCCTCTTCTAAAATTTGCAAAATTTGATTATTGACTTTCCCAAATCAAAGGATACCACCGCAAGATGACTAGATAAGCTGTGGTTAGGTCTTAATTTTTTGCTAAGGAGGCCATGATTTATTTGTCAGAAAATTAGGTGTTTATAAGTAACACGTTTTGGGCTCTGACTTTGACGTTAAATACTTCAAAGTATCAAAGTTGTGTTTTAAGAAGTAGTACGTTTTCTCTCATTAAAATCATAAATCTGACACACAAATTGTCGAAACCTGTTGAAAATGGCTGGTATTCCCTATTCAAATGAAGAGAAGTTTGACATGTTAGCGCTGTACTTGCAGTCACACAGAAACGCCGACATTACCTCAGCAAGGTATTTGGAGATGTACCCCGAACGACAGCAGCCTCATAAAACCCAATTCAGAAAAATTGTAGTTAATTTAATTAACCTTCGAACAACCTATAAGCGGATACAATATTGAAAATGAAAATCGCGACAGAAACATTTTACAAGCTGTCAACGAAGACCCTAGTGCATCGGTAAGAACTGTAGAAAAGGAAATTAATGTGTCAAAATCAACGGTACAGTAACAATAAATAGTTCAAGGACTTAAGGAAACTGATTTTCCAAGACGAATGCGCTTTTGTGAGTGGTATACTAGGAAGTGTAATGAAAATCCCGATTTTGTAAATCATGTCTTGTGGTCCGATGAGAGTAGGTTTACTAATTGTGAAGTTTTTAATAAGCACAACACTGATCATTGGGCTGCGGAAAACCCTCACGAAGTGGCAGAGAGACGTCTACAAACCAGATTTGGAAGTAACGTTTGGTGTGAGGTCATTGGTAATTTAATCTAACTTACCTTTGTTAATTGAGCACCTATTATAAATAATTATTAATCATTTCAGGAAATCGAGTTATAGAATAATTTTTGTTTGACTACAACCTAAACGGACAGAGGTACCTAGAGCTTTTGCGAAACCAGGTACTGCGAGCTTTACGAGCTACTCTAACCGAAGATGAGTTTAGAGGAACTTGGTTTCAACAGGATGGATGTCCGGTTCACAACACCATTCAAGTCAGGAACTTCTTTAGAGAGCAGTTTAACGAAATAATTATTTAATTAAATGATCCCTGACCTTTCGCCCTTGGATTCCTATCTCTGGGGTCACACAAAGAATGAGGTCTATAAATTTGATCGTCCGGCGACCATAGAAATCCTGAGAGAAAGTGTTTTGGACACATTTAGAAACATTAACGTAAATACACTTGCTAGGATTGTATGAAAAACAGTCAACAACTGTCAAAAATTTCTCTAAGCAAATGGCCGTCATTTTGCAAATCTGTAAATTAATACCCAGTTACGAGGCAATTAAGAACAATTTTCAGTTTCAAGTTTCTGCACAACAGCAATTAGATTAGATTTAGCAACATTTAGATTAGATTTTGTAACATTTAGATTAGATTTAGCAATTAGATTTAGTTAGATTTCACATTAGGGACTTGAATGAGGTTAGCACTTATTAATTATTTTTTAACAATCTTTTTGCCGTTGATTTTGATACACAAATTTCCCGTTCTATAGTTCTTACTGATGCACTAGGGTTTTCGTTGACAACTTGTAAAATGTTTAGGTCTATTTTCATTTTCAATTTGTAGCTTGTTAAAGGTTCAAGTGTTAATTAAATTAACGACGATTTTTCTGGCTTGTTGTCTTTTTTTAACACACTCGTAGTTGCAAATTTGTCCCAAAACATCTGACTTGTTGAGAAGTCGTTATTTACGTTCATGTTCTATTGAAAATTCAATGCGTTTAATGTTATTTTCTGACGATATCTGTCATGACCTCCTTAGAAAAAATTAAGACCTACCTTTACGAAGTGTGATATTTCGATGATACTCAAATCTTTTATGCACTAGTGTGACATCACTAGACTGGAAATTTTACGCTCTTTCCAAAAATCGAAAAAGCCAATATGGCGTCCATAAGAAAGATGAAAGTTGAGGCAGGTTGCAGGATAACAAAAGACGCTATCTTATTTCTTTAAAAAGTGTCCGAATAATGTCACATTTTGACAGCTGTCAAATTAACCGTTTCGGATTTACTGCCGAAAAACGAAATCCGCCATTTTCGGTCTTTCGCCGATGTTTCCACAACCAATTGACAGATCGTAAATCTGGAGCCGGTTATCGAATGCACTAAAATTCCTCTAAAACTGTCCTCATTTAACCTTTGCTGTAGGTATAATAGGAGCCGATATCCCTGTATAGAGAAGCGAATCTGGGACACACTGTATATGCGGTATTTTACTGGTCAATGTGTTTAAAAGCAACAAACCGAATATTCATACAATTCGTTATTAGCAAAGTACAGAGTTATATGTATAAACATAGTACACCTCAAGCAGTGATAGATCCAGTGTAATCAGTTGGTAATTTCCGAGTGTGTGATATATTTTTTTTCTGGCCTTTTAAAAGAAAATATCTAATTTCGCACAAGGTTATTAGGCTATCACCTGCGAACTGAACTTTATATCTCGTAATAAATGTATTAGTATTTAGTTTGGTGATATGCGTTTTACCCCACTTGAATCTGTAATGGATTTTCGTTTTCATGGTATACGTTTGTGCTAATCCGATCTATTGTTTCTAACTAAGCTAAATATCTAAAAAAATACTATGGTCAGATGTATTTTTGTGCGGTGCTTACAGAGATATAAAACCATATAAAGATAAAGTATTTTAGTTTTACACTTTATGGCGTTTTTAATAACAAAAAACACAAATGATAATAATATAACTTGCAATATCTCGATTATCCTAAAACTAAAAATAAAATAACTAGCAGCATCTAAAAACAAGAATGTGATGTTAATAGGCGAAGGTCTTTACGACCATTCATGAAAATATCAGTCGATATTCTGGGATACCATTTACCCAGAATTACCAGCTGATATTTCAAAAACGGCCGTCCAAAATGATTCGTTACTTACTGAAAATGGGTGTCGTATATAATAATATGAACATATATTACACATGAAGGAATTATTATATTTGTCAGGCCTAAAACTAGTGTAAAAGAAAAATGTTCCATTAAGCTGAAAGAAACGAATAACATTTAATATTGGTTGGATCTAATGACCCGCAACGTTAAGAAAACGTCTTTGTATCTATGTACATATTTCCATAAAGTAGAGAAGTATATTGGTAGCTATTACAAAAGAGCGGAGTAATTTCACGCCAAGTCAGTGTAAAAGACTTTTCTACTTGGTTACCAAATTTGAATGGAATATGTTTTTGTTGGTCAGTTTTGAGTGGCTCTTTGAAATTGAAGAATTGAAAAAGAAGGCAATAATCCTAAAGTAATATAGGTTTATCTGGACACCTGCAGATATGGCAAATTCTTCGACCTCACATACTGAATGCATAAATGTGACATGAACCCTTAAATCCCAATAAACTCGAGAGGCTGTTAAAAGGTGTGATGTACATAGGTTGCTAAATATCTTCAATCCAAAAAGCCAGACATGGGGTTTATTTTTGGCAAGTGTAAGAAAGGTTTGCGTGTCTCGAACACATACTTTATGGAAATCGTTATAACTTGCAACAAGTTATATTGGAAGGAAAGTTTAAAGGCATAAGAAGAAATTTCGACATAAACATTGTCAATGGTTGATGTAATTAGGTAATAGTATTGTTGTGAAATGCAAGGATTCAAATTCATTCGTAATGCTGCCAACAATAAATGTATGGTTGGAGGATGCCTATGCAGGCCATCTCTACACGGCACATTAAGAAGAAATTGTTTTATCGAGTTCATTACAAACTAGAGTTCATTTCCTAGTTAACAAGATAATAATTATTTTCCCTTCAATTGTTACCTTAGTAGAACTAATGGTATAAGTATAAAATATACGCACAATAATTATAAGTACCTACTTAAAAATGTAAATAGTCGTACCTTCTTCCTTCAGTCCTAAATTTTGCTTTTTCAGAAGCTCTAGTTGATCAGACAATCTGGATGCAGCTTGTAGACCTATTTTGCTTTCTTCTAATTGTGCTTTAAGATTATCTATTTCTTTTTTCAAATCATCTTGCACCTGTTTTTCTACGTTTATCTGCCGTCTTATTCTTTCGGTTTCCTTCAATACATCTTTTTCTTTATCTAAAAAACAACAAAGTTTTAAAAATTCGAGCCTATAATATAATGAATTGTACATTTTGTGATATTATTTTGAGAAAAGTTATAGAAGGGGATGTGTTGGAACAGACAAAGATGAAATAAAATTGAAGTTTCAATTCAATAATTCGGCTATTTTCGGTTTTTAATTATGATCGCAGAATCTTGGAATTATCAGCCATAATCACAATTACATCAATACCTACTTATCAAATTTTTAGTTATTACATCAAGAATTCTAAAAGTGAATAAACAATTTAAATTGAGTTTCATCCATCGACAGAAGCAATAAGGTTTCACTTGATTTTTAGTCATGATTCTGTTAAACATTGCAAAGTCACATTAAAATGGATGCCTTGAATGCTACGAAAAATTCGAAGACATTTTCATGTATATTAAATGCCTATGTATCATTCAATTGTTTTCAAAATGGTGACGACTGAAAGTTGACATTTTGGAGGGCCTGTAGAATCTAGATTCAATTTTGGGGTGTCACGCTTCTTTGAACCATAAATATTTTAGAAATATGCCTATCTAGGATCCACGCAACTTTTCATTTCATTTGTTTCCTATTTGTTATTGAAATAGATATCTTCTTTCTCCCACACTAACGGGCCACGTTTTTCAGTCTGTAATTACTTGAAATCATAAACGACTGAGCTTAAGAATAACTTGATCAAAATCTATTTCTAAAATGTTGAAAAGAACTCAACATAGTACACTGAGTTGTGCCTTTTAAAACCACTTTATAAAAATATTGTTCACAACCTTCTAACTATCGCGGAAATGTGTAGTAATGAAATTAATATTCTGTTACTATTCCGAAACATGTGTTTTCTATGATACAACAGATGTCACTTATTTTTGCAGAAAATAAAAATGTTTTAATTTTAAAATTATTCCACATATTCATACACACCTTTCTGAAACTGTTCTAAAACAAACTGGAGATTAGCCAGCGCTGCTGCCTGCTTGTTACGCAAATCTTCTGCATCGGATATTTTTTTTCTCAAGTCGTCTCTCTGATTGTTTACCATCTGAAGTTGGTTCTGCAAAGTTTCGACTTGCTGATTCGCCCTTATACTAACCGATGTATACATTGTACTTGAATTTTTCTCTCGGTGCTCTAAGTCAGTTACTTTAGATTGCAGCTCAGTGTTCTTTTGCTCAGCTTGAAGTAATTCTTGCGTGTAATGCTCCTCAAGCTCCATCAGATGGGATTGCAATGTTTCAAGCTGTCTCGACAAAGACAGTTCTTTCTCCGAGGGCTTGGATTTTTCTGTTAAAAGCTGTTGGAACTTCGATTGCTCTTCAAGAAGGTTTTTTGTTAAAACGTCGCATTTTTCCTTCAAGAAGATATTCTGATCAGTAAGCGTGTCGATTTCTTCGCTCTTTTTAGCTATTTCGTCATTTATTTCGCCAGATTGAACGAGTTTAGCTTCAAGATGCATATACTTCTGTGTTTCGCTCTTTAATATCTCTGACAACCGTTGAATTTCATTATGGTAATTAAGACTTTCCTGGTGCTTAATAGTTATCATATTTATAAGCTCATTTCGGGAATTTACTAGTTCGTGTAGTTGTTTCTCTAACATGAGCGTGCTTTCTTGGCTCTGTTTTAACGTTAGTTGCAGGCTACTGATTTCCTTCATAAGATTTTCTTTTTCTTGCACCAAACTATTCGTTTTTTCAAGTGTGTCCTCTGTTGGCTGTTTCAATTGCTGCTCTCTTGGAGCTATGCCCATCACTGCTATATTAAGCTTATCTTTTAAAGTTTCATTTTGGTGCTTGATGTTTTCAAAGTGGCCTTTAAGTTGTACGAGTTCCTCGTTTTTGGCATTAATATTCATTTCTAAATTATTTAAGGTTTCTTGCAAAAAGTCTTTCTCAGTAACTAAATTCTCAATTTGATGTTTTTGTTGCATCGTTAATTGTTCCAACTCAGATGTTCGAGCTTCAGCATCCTTTAAGCTAACTTCCTTTTCTCGAAGTTGTTCTTTAAATATTGAATGCTCTTGCAATTCCGCTGCGATTTCTTTAATATCTTTTTCTAAGTTTTTATTTAGTTCTTCAAGATTTTTGGATCTTAAAATTTCAATTTCCTTTTCATGTAGCTTGGTACTTAGTTCTTCACAACGCAACAAAACACTGTCATATTTCTGCAATAGTTCAGTATAATTATTTTCGTAGTCTGCAATACTTGCTTCAGCAATAGCTAGTGACTGTTCTAAATTTTTTTTGGCTTCCACCGTAGCGAAATGTTCCTTATTCAAAGTGTCGTACTGCAATTTAAGAGAAGTCTCTGTCATTTTTGAACTTTGGTGTTTTTCTGTTAAATTTCTGACCTGGGTTTCCAGCTCTCTGCGGTGATTCTCTTCGGTAAGCCATTTTTCTTTTACTTCGTTAAGCTCGGTCTTAATATCGATGTTGTTCATGTTCTGCAACTTTAACTCTTTGTTTTCTTGTTTAAAACTCTCAGCATTAAACTTTATTGCCTCTAGTTCCTCCTTTAAAGTATCTATAGTGAAGTTTGCTTCAGAAAGTTGGTAATCTGTATTTTCAAATTCTGCTCTATTCTTTTCCAAATGGGCCCTTAAATCTTCATTTTCAGATTCTACGTCGTTTAATTTCTGTTTAGCTTCATTAAGTTTATAAGTTACGTCATCATAGTCTATTTTTAATTCGTCAAAACTGTTCAACAATTCTTGATAGTATTCCTGTTTTTTATTGATTTTATCTTCCAATGAAGCACTACTAGTATCTGACATTGCCGTTTTGCCAGGAACATCGATAATTTCCTCAAGTTCTTTAATTCGTTGATTTGCATTTTCCAAATCGGTCTCTAGCAATATCAAATGATCTTCATTTGATTCGGAAATCGTTTGTAAACTTCCATTTTTGTACGAGTCCAATTCAGATAAGAAAATATCATTATTCGTAATTAAATTCTTTATTTCCGACTCTTGTTCTTTGATTGTTTCACCCTTCTTAATTACTTCTTGACTCAGTACTTCCGAGTTTTGAATTAGCTTTTCAATTTCATTGTATTTTTCATTCAGAATTTTAGTTTTTTCATTGGAGGCTTCAATTAATTCCTTTTCTAGACTTTCACATTTCTGCTTAAATTCTAGCAGAATTTTAATTATATTTTCAACTTGTCTGCTGAATGCTGTTATTTGAGGGTTTTCAGAGGCTTCATATTGATGATCACTGGGCAAAAGTGCTGAGTCAATATACCTCTTTATGTTATCTGTTATTATATTGACGTACATATTGTGCATATTTTCTTTTTCTAGTGTCCGTTCTTGTAAGATATTTTTTAATGTTTCTATTTCTTGTAATTTGCAAGCTTCTTGATTCTCAGAAATGTTTTCATAATTTTTTGTGTTCTGTTTTAACTGTTCCTTCAAAGAAGTTATTTCACATATTTTTTCTCCTAATCGCTTTTCGAGCTGTACAACTTCATCATGTGACTGTGTTTGAAGTATTTGAAAATCAGATTTAATTTTCAGGTTTTCATTCCGCAAGGTGTTAGTAGTCTCCAAAGCCTCAGTGAGTTGACTTTGCAATTCACGGCAACATTTCTCTAACGTTTTAGTATGCTTATTCTGCGTTTCCTGTGTATTGTTTTCATTACTAATATTTGATAGTTGTTCTTTCAGAAAACTGACTTGCTTTTCATAGCTCTCTAAAATAAATGCCAGTTTCTGACAATTATCTGCGTCTTCTTGACTTTTTAGTTCTGCTAATTTATTCAATTCTTTGGCTTTCTGCAACTCATTATGAATAATTTTATTTTCAGATTCAGATTTCTTCAATTTTTCTGTAAGTTCTGCAAGTTCTTTCTCTCCGCTTTTCTTAGTGTCTTCAAAGCCTTTTTTCAATGTATCGTGCGTACTTTTGAGCACGCTGAGCTCCTTTGTTGTCTCCTCTAATTTCATATAGAGTTCTTGGTTGGTTTTTAAAATACGTTTATATTCCACAGCAGAGGTTTGAGAATCTTTCGGCTCATTTTGAAGTTTAATCAACTCCTTCTTCAGCTTTTCTTCTCTAGATACTAACGCTTTATTTTCTTGGTTTAATTGTGCATTTTCGTTTTTTAAATCGTTATTTTCATCTTGTAATTTCCCTTTTATCTTAACTAGTTCCACTAGATTTTGCTGATTTTCTGAATCTAGTTGCTCTAACTGGTTACGTAGGTCATTCTTTTCATTTTCTAGAGCTTTAATAGCTTCTTTCAGGTTGGAAGCATGTTTCTGGGTGTCTTTATCTTCAGCTGCAAGTTCTGGTGTGGTCCAATTCCAGGTACTGTCGTTCGGTTCTCCATTTCGTTGTCCAAATATCTGAAAATAAAATATATATTACATACATATACATACAGTATATATAAAAATATTTTTCTAAAGTGAAATTATTTGCCGGTGTATTTTAGTAATATTTAGTTATATATAGTTTTTGTTCAACTTTATCAATGCAGTGAAACATTTAATTTGATAAGACGTGGATAAAACACATACTTAATCCAGTGATTGAAAATAATGAACCAGTATGCTAAATACAAGTGATAAGATAATAGATTTAAAGATTTCTTAAGCTCCGATATATATATATACAGTGTGTCCAAAAAAGTATGCAACATATGGGAAACTTCTTTATTATTGAATTCGCAGAAAATTTTATTCTTCATAAAAGTTGGTGCTTGCCCTAAAACAGTACACGAGTATTTCAAATTTTACGTACTGCTTTTAGTGCGGCCGCAAATGTCATTTTTCCGAAATCGCGTCAAGAGTAAAGGACCTTAATTTATAAAGATACAGCAAAATCTTATAAGGAAAAGTTCTTCCAAATTAAAAAAGTAATTTAAATATGAAATTTTTTTCTTAAATGTTACGCTTTCGGTGAATGCTTTGTTCTTTTGTTATTAGTGTACTTGCCAAGCAACTTCAAAATTTATTTAAAGTAGTTTTTAGTTACATAGTTGCATAATGTTTTAGTTTTTACAGAGATAGAAGCCAGTTTAGGTATCAGTGTGTTGCAAACACATTTAAACAATTTTGGTCCAAAATAATTGTGAACAATAATTATTACAAAACACAATTGGAATGACTGACTCAATAATAATTAATTTCATATGTCAGAGCGAAGTAAAATTATTGCTATTTATTTGTTTTTATTCCAAATGCATGGCCTACTCTTCAAGACCAAATATTTTAAATAGCTTTTTAGGATACTTGGGCATATTTTACTCATCGGGTGCAAAAGATAAATAAATTATTAGTTGTTTTACATGAAATGAAATGAGTCGGGTCTATTCATGATTCTGAGTGGAAAAAAATTTGAATCAAAAGTGTTTAAATGTGTTTGCAACACCCTGATACATAAACTGGCTATTATCTCTGGAAAAACTGCATACATTATGCAACTATGTAACTAATTTATATCTTAAATAATTTTTGAAATTACTTAGCGAGTATACTAATAAGAAAAGAACAAAACATTCTCCAGTGGCGTATCGTTTAAGAAAAAATCGCGTAAAAAAAAGAAAAATTAAAAGTTGATGTACCTAACTCAAATTTCATATTTAAATTACTTTCTTAATTTGGAAGAACTTTTCCCTATCAGATTTTGCTGTATCTTTATAAATTAAGGTACTTTACTCTTGACGCGATTTCGGAAAAATGTCATTTGCGCCCGCCCTAAAAGCAGTACGGAAAATTTGAAATACTCATTTACTATTTTAGGGCAAGCACCAACTTTTATCAAGAATAAAATTTTCTGAGAAACTAATAATAAAAAAGTTTTCCATATGTTGC
>MU185397.1:55030-82192 GCA_016904865.1 Pissodes strobi
TTGTGATCATTTAGTTTATTAATTTATTATATTTTTCTGTTGTCCAAATATATCTTAACAATAATTATGTTATGTTTATGTTTTTTGGAATATGCGGCGTTGCCACCATCTCAATGTTATAACGTAGTTCATTTTCATGTTCATCCTCTGTTTATTTATCAGTCGCCATTGCGGTAATTATTACCTTTCTAGCTTTAGTTCTGTCTAGTAAAAAAGGATGCTCTAAATATTCTATCCGGAGTAAATATCTCTCCAGGTTCTTCGATAACATGTATTAACTCAACTAAATACAACATATTATCGTAAACACTCACGCCAAAATGGGTCTAATAATGTATTTTAATATATTAATTGATACTATCTGGGTTCAGTGCAATGGTAGAATGGAGTAGTGGTTGAAATTTTATTTCAGGCTGTATTTGAGGCTTGTTATATTTTGGGTTAGTAGAAGGGAAAGTAGAAGGCAAATGCCCAAGAGGCAGATCTCCAACTAGATCGGTAGACCAAACAAAACCCTTAATAAATATGCGGCTGCATGATGCCGAAAGGATTGCACAAGATAGGCAAGCATGGAATCAACCGCTGAATCAAATATAAATGGTGTAACTACATCCTTTGGAGGATAATGGAAAGAGGAGGAGGAGGATATTTTGGGTAAATTGAGTCTGACCCATTTTGCTCATGAAATGTGGTTAAAAAGGGTATGGCATTCGTACTTGTCACTACGATTCCCTCTTCGGAATCCTATAGTCGTAATGCTAGGATTACTTGTATCTTGCTGGATATATGAAAATTATTTAAAAATGGCCCTTCTATTAAGAAAATAAAAAAGATCATGAAGATCCACCTTCAAACAAAATACTTAAATGTAACACATCAGAGGAGAGGTCTTATTACCTGGATCAGAGGATGTCACATCATCTTAGAATTTTATGTGGAAGAGGCACAACTTGGGTTAACCAAATATCTTAAGGATATTCGCAGAGAAAATGATGGACTTGGGTTTTTTTTGTCGAGAATATGATAATGCGAGATGCAATGAGTTTGACCTAAAAATCCATATGCCGAACGATGTTTTAAAAGAGCATGGATATGCATGAATGGTATATTCTTCAGAATATAAAAGTGGTTTATGCAAATTTTGTGTTCTTTTTAAACCAGATTAAGAAGTATAGTAATTACAAAACGCTTCACGAAAGTGCTGAGGCTCACGAAAATTGCCTCTGGTGCAAAAGTAACTGTTTGTGAACAGATTAATTCAAGGGATAGAACTAATACCAGCAACAAAAAAATTGAGCCTAGAATTTCAACAATTGTCTTTTGTGCTTCTCATGATCTTGCAATGGGAGAAAAGCATTCAGATGAAGGAATATTCAAAAATAGAAAACTGCGATAAGTCCCTAGAACATCATTTAAAAACCTGTCACAATAAAGAAAAGTGTACGTCTGTCTAAACTCCGAACAAGTTTACTGATATTTGTGCGCCTAACTACTAAAACTAATTTTGTCACTCCAGTGGTAGCAATATGACACATCTGTACATTAAACCCTTATTATTTCAAAGTCAATAGAATTATCAGATATAATACTTACAAAAATATGATCATAAAATGAAAGTAAAATGATTTATATGTAATAAGTTGTTTTTTAGCATATCGCTATTAAAGGCACGTTCTTAGCTACAAAACACCAACTTTGAGTTTCATCTGCTGCATCAATGTTTTAAATATATTTAGGATTTTAAGCCTGACCCGGAATTCCTTAACATCAACCGACATTTTTCAAATGACATTAATTTTCATATCGTAACTATTTATGACACTGCAATTATTCTCAAAATCCCCATGTTTTGATTTCAGATTTCTCCACGATGCATTCCCAAATACTACGTCCCATAGTTTTCTGCGGTCCATCAGGATCTGGCAAAAGCACGTTGGTAAAAAGACTGATGGATGCTTTTCCAAATAAATTCGGGTTTACAGTCAGTCATACAACTAGATCACCTAGACCCGGTGAAGTCCATGGTCAACATTACTATTTCACTGATGAAAAGACAATGAAAAAAGCCATCGAAAATGGCGAATTCATAGAATATGCAGTATTTAGTAAAAATCTGTATGGAACTAGCTTTAAGGCAGTGGAAGACATCGCCAAACAAGGAAAGATCGTACTTATGGATATCGATATGCAAGGAGTCAAGCAAGTAAAAAACACAACACTGAATCCATGGTATATATTTATCCAACCTCCATCATTATCTGAGTTGAGGAAAAGGCTAATCGAAAGAAAAACTGAAAGTGAAGAGAGCTTGGAAAGGAGACTGACTAACGCAAGCGAGGAAATAAACTATGGATTAACACCTACCAATTTTGATAAATTAATATTAAATGATGACCTGGATAAAGCCTACACAGAACTAAAAGAATTTGTAGAGGAAAAAGTTTTGGCGCCGAAAATACAAACATCGGAGCAAGATGAAGTTTAATATTAAGATATTCAATATTTCACTTTGTATTTATTACCTTCTATGAGTATTATAACCGCATTGAGTGAACAGGCAGGAAATATTTAATAAACGATTAACAATGTATTCTCATATTTCGTTGTATTTTACTACAAAATGTATTTAAAAGATCACTGGTCTCAGCTGTATGCATTTATTCTGAACTATAAATATTAATTATTTAATTAATTGGTTTATAATTTAAAGGTGTGAATTTTAATACAGCAGTTGTTAATATTATTTGACGCATTTAATATATAAGAGCATCTAAAATGTTCAATCTCAGTTCATCACTTATTGTCCCTAGCATAGATAACGTTTTATGTAGAATTGTCATTTAGTGACGAGAACTAAATGTAAAAGTAGCTGCGTGTGTCTGTCTATATCTTTTTCCCCACAACCCTCCTAAGAAGGTGTACATAATAACTAAACGAAGTAGGCATGAAAAAGATTATACTAACATAAGCGTGATGTGTTATTTTTCTAACGCACGTGTGTTAGGAAAATAATGCACTGGTTGATACACGCATATGTCAATAGTTTAATAAATCATCTTAAATTTTTAGTTTTTATTACTGATAAACATTTATTTTTTTGCCATGGTTTGTTGGGAAAATATTGTGCATAACTCGGTTGGAAAACCCACTCAACTAACATAAAAGTGATAAGACCACATTCGTGCGTTAAACACTATACTCGTATGTTAAGTGTTACTTTCCATGCTCGTTATGTAATATACTATTTTATTAGCATATGTAATAAAGATGTTTACCCCAACTGCAAATCGTCTTTTAATTGCTAAGCTTCTGGGTATTATCATACTGAATTTAACTTGAACAACTGATCACTGACATTTAAAGAACTTGTTAAATGATAAAGGTCATTCATTTCGACCAAACATGAGCCATAGTAAGTAAGACGCATACCATTGTGTAGAAACAGAATGATTCTATATAAAACGGCCTAGTTAAGGAAACACTTGCCTCAGGACAAATCCCAGAGTGCAACAAAAAAAAATGGAATCTTCAAACTCGATCTTTATTTACTATTTCTTCATAATAATATGGGAAAAAAACCTACAATTTTTGTGTAAATTTTTTCTTCAAAAATATAGGCCCCTAGAGGAACGTAAATATAATCAAAGACACTGTACAAACAATTTTTAGCAGAAGAAGGCTTTTATCGCATTGAAGAGTTTATTGTTTTTGAGGGATATTGTTCTATGTTGAATGATAACGTAAGTATTTTAATTTGTAATGATTACGTATTTTAATTAAAAAAAAATATATGAATCCCTGAATTAAAATTCTTCCTGTACATAATGGTTGTTGAACTATTTTCGTATTTACTCTTTCTATTTAAATATCAAAAATATAATTTTATATTATGAGTATGAGGTCAATTAAACAGCGACATTCCTCTTTGCGTACACACTTTAATGCTTTGGAAATTTGGTATTGCTCTGTGTTGGTTATTACTTTTCGATTTCAATATAATCTACCACGTTAGAATTCGAGATTCAGTGTGAGTTCAGGGTTGGTTTTTAAAAACTTTTCGGCACTTGCTAAATATCACAAATGCTATTTTTCGAAAATATCTATAAACCTTTTGTAACAGTGTCAGTTCTGCTAGATGATTCCAAACCGCGTTCATGATCATCAATCATAAACTTCTCTTTATCGAAATGAAATATGTATTTCGGTTCAGATTACGATTTCTTAATTTCGTTTCAAAAAATCTTTCATAGTTTCTTTGTTTGCAGTATCCCAAGGTCAATTAGTTTGGATGCTCTATTATTCATAATAAACTCCTTTGATTCT
This sequence comes from Pissodes strobi, assembly GCA_016904865.1. Lineage (NCBI taxonomy): Eukaryota > Metazoa > Arthropoda > Insecta > Coleoptera > Curculionidae > Pissodes > Pissodes strobi. The sequence continues at coordinate 59,354 of MU185397.1, forward strand.
GTGATAGCTTAAGTAAAACAATACTTAAGCCTGTAACGAAGGTATTAGGATTGATTTAAACTGTCGATTTCAAAAATGTGAATAACGTTATAGATGAAGAATTATTCGAAATAAAAATAATTGGCCTGGCTAGCCAATACTTCAAATTTGGAATGAAAATGTTAATAACTTCACATTAAAGTTTGTCATACAGCTAGAAATGTGGTTTGTTTTTAAGTCAAGGCTGCGATGTAGGGAGTTACCAGTTCCAAGAGAAATTATACTTAAAATCCGGAAACCTCATTAAAATCGATGGAACAGTTTTCGAGATATACTTACGCACTTTGAAAATTACGCTAAAAATTTGATTCTTCGTTTCAACAAATGAGTAGTTTATATTAACAGCCAAAGCAATCCAGACAAAATGATGATTGACAATAATTTTGCTACTTGCTCCGGAATAGTATTATGCGACAAGGAATCGACTTATAACAAAAAATGAACATTATATTAGGTATTATAAAACATTACAACAAAATGGAACTACGCTCTATGTAGTCAATAACGAGTTTTAATGAAATTTTACATACAAAAGGGGAAATAGTTCGTGTTTAGTGGTCACCTACACAACTTACTGGAATAGTTGGTTACTGATCGTAAATATTTTTTATTTAATGTTAATTACGTATTAGCTATTACCTAGATTAGTACCACAACTAAAATTAATGTTAAGGTTTGTTAGCTTTCAGAACATAAAGTCCACGTTTTATACACTTCCAAGGCAATTAATTTAACTGGGTTACTTTTTTTTCAAAAAGATCGTAATATTTCTTCAAGAGGCCTTAGTGCTTGTTGCGTGACGTCATCGATGAAGGTCATGCAATTTTAATCATATACGGGGTTACATACACTCATATTTATGAAAAGTGCCAGACTACTACGATAGTAGCGAATATTCGGATGCCCGTGTTTAAATATTGTATCTGTTACATTACAATTTCGCCAGTATTGTAAACACATATTTCCATAAGATGTTCTTTCCTATTTTTATAATGCGGTATTTCGTAATAATTTATTTATTTAATTATCTAATACTACTTTCTCATTCGGGCACTTTCCTAAAATAATACTTTCTTTATAGAGCCGGTAAGAGCGCCTGAGACGATGTAACAGAAAGAAAAAGCAAAACAAACGCCAAACGATTAGTTTGCAAAATTGCCGATAATGGCTGTAATTAGTGTTATTTTCTTGCATTTTTCTGAAATCGGAACTATTTATGTGGTTTTAAGATCGTGAATCTTGTACCTAATATTTCATTATATCTTTAGGTATACAATTTTTAATGTAAGGCGTATTTTTAAATACGTAAAATCATATATTTCGAATTCGAATATAAAGACCTGTTGCTTTTATGCGGTTTGACCTATTTGTTTACAGAACAGTTTATAAGTTTTTGTCGACTCTTGCTCACTCCCTTGATTGGGCCTATTTTATTTTAATTCAGTAAATAATCTGTATACGGAAAACTACCATATTTTTCTACTTCTAAAAATAATACCTTTGTTGTCCCATATTTTCGTGACTCAGGTCGATTTGAAAGCCATGTGTAACAATACCCTCATAATATGCAGTACAGGTTAGTGCCCTTTGGCTTATGCAATAAAAACCATATAGGCGAAACTTTACATCTGTAACCCGCTGCATTCATTCTATATATTGAGTGTTGTTAACACCGTGGCATACAAAGTGGAAGTAGAATACATATCATGTCGCTACCGACTGTTTTAAAAATTTGTAGTAATTGCTATTTTTAATTTACATGCATTTAAGCAAAAATATCGAAACTTTTCAGATGGAGATAACTACAATATTAAATATTTACATACATACAGGGTGTTCCTTAATGACATGCTAATATTTAAGGGGGGATTCTTGGACCCATTTTAAGAAAAAAACTTCATATGAGCCTATGTCCTAAATGACTTAACTTTTGAGATACAGGGTGGTAAAGTTTTCAGAGAAAAATACAATTTAAATAATAACTGTGATACTATTGCAGATATCTTTATGAAATTTGGTACACAACTTCTATGTATCAAGATGCATTTTCTGATGTGTAAACAAATTGAATATTTCTATCAGTGGCGTCTGTACGGGTTTTGCATTGAATAATTTTGGAGAAAAAAATAGTGCGCCATTGCCTTTTCTTCAAGTAAAAATTATTTTTGAAATTATCATTCACTTCTGTGCAAATTTGATCTCTTGATTCTCTTTCGTCCGACGCATGGTTTTCGCTTAAAAAAATAAAAATGGTAATCATTATTGGCACTTGTGTTTTCTTTTATTTTTTCCTACAGAAAAATACAGCGTGTATATACAATCTCAATACCACTTTGCATCTGATAATAGCACTTGTGCAATGTCGAATTTAGCGTATATCTCGAAATCGTGGCTATGATAATTTTTAGTCAGCATCACATGCAACACAAGATTGAACACTGCAGCAAGTTTCATATTGGTATTAAGAAAGCCATGGAAACAATAACATTGTGACGTGTTTTTGCAATGTATTTATAATTTAAGCTAAAATACCTCAAAAATGGGTCACCCAAATATCGTCATCAATAAGATCGTTCGTTTTAGCGCATAATATGCAGGATGTTCCATTAAAAAAGTTACCTATATTTTTCAGTTTTTTGATGCGATATTTTTTCCTGACAATTTCAAAAGATAATATGGAAAAAAAACTACAATTTTTGGGTTTCTATCTTCAAAAATAAAACCTCCAGGAGCCATGTAAATATAATCCAAGACCCTGTACCTGTTTTATTAATCGCTAATGGAACAGGTTATGTTATGATTTTTTGTCGGATTAATTAAATTGACATATTTTGTAGTTACTCTGAAATTTTTGGTTTTTTAATGCTTTTTTCAAAATTGTTCTTCAAATGTTACAAAAATATAACTTTTTATCACTCAAAAGACGAAAAAAAAGTTTCACTTTATATTGATAAAAAAGCTCAGGGACAGAAAAGGTGAAAAAAATCACAATTATCGTGACTAGAAAGCGCCTTATATCACACGCCTAACGCATTGTGCTAAATAACCTCCTTCTTTATAAACTAGTACTGTCAGCACTTATTTCCTGCCGCCGGCTTATCCAATCCATCCAATATATCATAGTTTCTTAAATTCTATAGGCGATTCTGTCATGCATAGATTGATAATATTTCAATAAATAAATCAAGGTGATTAGTATTTTTACTGCAGCAGAAGTCTTTTGCAGCTGGTGGGGAAATAAAACGAAGTAAGTATTTTTAAATTTAATATAATATTTTATCAGTAGAAGAACAAATAGCATGCATTATTAGGAGTTAAAATTACTTTTTGCTGCTGGTCTGTACTCTATAGCCTCGCCAACAAAAAGTATAATTTTTTACTCATATGCTATAATTCTTAAAGAAGACTAACAGTAAAAATGTGACTTTCAGCTGTTTGCGGATTTGGTGTAATACTAATGTAAAGTCCATTCAAGGCTATTGCGCTGTTACGTCAGAATTTCTGACGTCAAAAGAAAAGATCCGTACGTCTTAGATAGACTCGTACGTTATTTTTTACACTAGCCAAAAGATGTCTCTGTACCTGTTTTCTATTCCAGAGCACGTTCCGTTTTTATCAATTTTAGATACTTATTACTTATGGCAGCTTCGGAGTTAATTTAATGCACAAATTCGACACGAAAATATAATGCCACCAGGAATAACATCAACATACATACAACAGCTTATTTTCCTAGTAATCGTGCGCCGATATCCCTTGATTTGGAACAGTCAAAAACCAACTTTTTCAAATTTTAGAAGAGGGCTATAACAATATTGTTTTACGCGTCTGGGCATCTGAATAATACTTTTGACAGTTCGTTTAATTTAAAATAATAATATGCTTTTTATGGTCTAAAATCCGCTTAAAAACGATTTTAAATGGCAAAACTGTATAAAAATCCGAAAATTCGGACTTTTTTAGGCCGATAGCCATGGCTTCGGACGAATTTGTCGTGGATTTTGACGCGAAAATTCATTTTAAATTCAACCGTCCATTAAAAATAAGCTGTGCTATGGATCCAAATACACTGCGAATATAATAATTAAAAAATAATACTTTTGACGGTTTGTTTAATTTAAAATATGCTTTTTTATCGTCTAAAATCCATTTAAAACGATTTTAAATGGCAAAATTGTATATAATACCGCCCAAGCCGCTAGAATTGGTTTGCGCATTTCCGTCTCATTTGCCGAGATTTGTCCTCATATCGCCGCGTAATATGTTTACACATCAAAAATACATTTTTTCTAGAGATATCATTTTTTAGTATTATCAAATAAATAAAAAAAAAATATTACTTACATTGTGCACAGCTTTCCAGTGTAAAAGTGGCCTACCAGCATCTTTTTCACGTGTGAAATAATGCACTAATTTTAAAATTAAAGCTTGCTCTTTCTCACTGAACCGGTGGGGCATCTCAAAACGATTTTTATTAGCAATTATTAGCGTAAAACACAAACCAACTACCAACAAATCTATAAATGAATTAAATCTGTTATTTTCCTTATGATATTCTGACATTGATGCCAATCGATGTCAAAGATTCCAATTTGACAGACCAATTTAGTACATACGTTCATTGCATAAAGAAAGATGGAATGATATGACGTAACAGCGCAATAGACTTGAACGGACTATACCCGTTCTTTGCCGTTTGTTGGGGTTTTACAGATGTGCCATGGTTTCACAGATGTGACATTTTGAAACGAATGTAACGTATTAGATAATAATTTCTTTACATGTGGGCGCAACACGCATATTATGTGACCAAGTTCTGCTTAAGGCAAACATTACACAATTTTCATTTCCATTTTTAACATTAAATTAAAATGAAAAGAAGAGTAATAAGAACTATGCAAATTGGACGACAAACTTAAAAGCTAACAGTTGGTGTCTCCAATGTACAGGGTGGCCCGTTTATGATGGGATGACACCTTATCCCAAAATCTACGGGGTGTACCAAAAAAAGTTTCATACAAAAGTTATTTGGATTTACTTAAATTTTTAAATTATTATATTTTTATACATACAGGGTGTTCGTATTTTCGTGGACAAGTATCAACTCCCTTATTTTAAATAGAATACCCTGTATATTAAGTCATTCTTGAATTCCTCAGAAAATTCTAGATATATTTTGTATATAATATCCTATACCTAAGCCTAACCGTTTTTGACATATTTTGAATATTATGTCAAAAATGACGTTTGCAGGTCTAAATATAACCATCAATTTATCCTATTGAAAGCCTTTATTTACAAGCTTTTATTTACTTTCACCTGTGGGTCTGTCTGTCTGTAATCAAATCTTGCAAGCTGAATTAGAACTACTTCTAAATGTCCGATTGACTTCTAATTTGGTACACGTTTATAGTTCCGATGTCAATACAATATTATAATGTTGTTAAGTTTACATCTCCTCTCCCCTTTAGGGGGTAGGGGAGGGGGCACTACTTAAAGTATGTCCGATTTCGTTTGAAATTGGTATATGCGGGTTTTTGGGGACAAGGAATATGCTTTTTTTTTATCAGATTTTGAAAATTTAAAATGGCGGATTCAACATGGTCGATTTTGGGTTAAATGTTGCAAGTCAATTTTAGCTGACTTCTACATATCCAATTGGCTTCAAATTTGGTATGCGTTTGTAGTTCGAATGAAAATATAAAACTGTGGTGTTGCCATTGTTTATTCTTATGAAGACAGTGGACACAAGGAATAGAAATTTTTTATCAGATATTGAAAATTCAAAATGGCGGATTCAAAATGGCTTTTATTATATACTACGAATCTAAGTTTTATAAATAAAAATATAATATTTACTAAATTTGTGATTTTGCTATACCATAATACCTACTAAAAAGTAAAAAATAAATAAAAGTAAAAAAAAAACAATTTTTAAAAACAAACTTTTATTTAAATGCAATAAAAAGAAGAAAATAAAATTTGAAGTAAATCAAACCCATCATTTTGTTACATTAAACATTTTTATATGATATAAAAGCTTGTCGCGAGAAATTTAAACAGGAAAATCTCGTGACAAGCTTGTATATCATATAAAAATGTTTAATGTAACATAAATGATTTTATTTTCTTCTTTTTAGTGCATTTAAATAAAAGCTTGTTTTTAGAAATTGTTTTTTTACTTTTATTTATTATTTAATTGGCGTTGGTTTCCTAGTAGAAGGGGAATCTACTTTAATAGTCTGTGTTGGCATTTTTATAATAAATAAATATAGAGTGATCAAAAACTAACATTAAAAATTTAAACGAAAAAATCGTCGTCATTTTTTTTCTAATGAAAATCCTCTATTTTTATAATTTCATCTCATTTAGCATTAAAAATACAAGCAACTTTGTAAAGGTTGTCTATTGAAAAAATGCTATAGGTAGGCTCCTATATGTGTCTAGAAATGTAAAACGCTGGCCAATGGTTCTTCTCTATGCGATATTTATAATTTGTAAATTATAACGTAATAAGGTGCAGTGTATCCAAGAGATCAAAATGTTTGCCACGTGCTCATCAAACCTCCAAACACAAACTGCCACGGACGTATCGATATATATATATAGATGAACACATGGAAAAAAATATGATCACATATGTCGTATAAACATGGGTCCGTAATCGATCCGATTTCGAGTTACAGGGTGTGAAAAAAAGAAAATTTTGTCGGTTTTTCTTAAATACCTAGAAAACGTTATAAAATATTGGTCTGAATTTTGGCACATATTACTACAGCACAAAAAGGCACTTTTTTGATTAACCAGAATTTTTCCATTTCCACCAGTGGCGTTCGTGTAACCAAGTGACCACATACTTTATAAAGAAAAAGCAGTACGCCACTGTTTTTTTCTAAAGTAAATATTTTTTTCATTACTAGTGATAATTTCTAAGCAAAAAAGGCTTCTTGACTCTTTTTTGTCCGATGGATGGTTTTCGCGTAATAAAATAAAATGTATCATTTGACATAGTCCTGCTCTGCTAAGAATGATGTTTTATGGTTAATAATGTATTTATGGTTGTTTAATTTATGCCAAGTCATATGTGGCTAAATATTTTCTCTTTTCTGACAGTTTATTGTATGAATCTCTTTTAAATAATTTTTATAAAATTTAATAAGTACCTTACAATTTTCCAGTTTTAACACGTCCAGGCCAACAACACAAAATAACTGAAACAAAAATCTAGTAGGCTGGGCTGACGAGGTTTGCTCTATTTGCTATAGTAGACGGCATGGTTTTTTGGCAAAAATCTAGTCACATATGACTTGGCGTAAATTAGGCTACCATAAAAACATTATTATTCTTAGTAGAACAGGAATATGTCAAATGATATATTTTATTTTTTTACGCGAAAACCATCCTTCGGACGAAAAACAGTCAAGAGGACTTTTTTGCTTAAAAATTATCAATAGTAATGAAAAAAATATTTACTTTGGAAAAAAACAGTGGCGTACTACTTTTCCTTTAAAAAGTATATGGTCACTTGGTTACACATACGCCACTGGTGGAAATGGAAAAATTATGTTTATTCAAAAAAGTCTCCTTTTGTGCTGTAGTAATATGTGAAAAAATTCAGACTAATATTTTATAACGTTTTCTAAGTATTTAAGAAAAACCGACAAAATTTTCTTTTTTTAACGCCCTGTATCTCGAAAACGGACCGATTACGGACCCATGTATATAAGACATTTACTTCTTAGAAATTCCTTAGGAGTATGTCCTTTAAATATAGACATGCAATTAAGAAACACCCTGTATATACAGGGTGTGCATTTAGTCTGGAAACAGTCCAATATCTCATATAGTTTTGATTCGATTTGTATGAAATTTAGTATACCAGGGTAAATCAACATTCTAAATTTTTTGGTAATAAAGGCGACGTTACAAGATGTATAATTTCATAACAAATCCAAGCATACTTTGCAATTTCAGATGAGTATCCTATTTTTTTACTACATTTTCGCATTCTCTTTAAAATTCTACACATTTGTTATGTAGCATAACCTATACCTAAATTTGACGTATAAGAAGATATTGAAGTCAGAAAATTGCCATTTATGGAAAATTATTGTAAATTATATTTGAATGGCTAACAAATGAAACACCAGTTCATTTTTGATGTAAAGTCATAAAACTGTCATTTCAGCCGGCAATAGCCATAATAATGTCTTTAACGGAACGTGAAAGAATTTCAATTCTTATGATAAGAGGATATGGCGATAGAGAGAAAAAAGCGAAAATATTTTCAACATTTCATTGGAACTCTTACAAGAGAAAAATAAATATAACAGTAATTTTTGAAATAAATAGAATAAAAAAAAAATTACTAAATGTTCAAATTGCTTACCCTGTACAGCTTGGCAGTGCGCTAATTTAAAATAAAACAATTGAATTTTATTGTGAATCATTTGAGGTGTAATTAATTGAAATTGGTCCAATATTCGACGCTGCAAATCGGCTAAATTTCTTGGTTTTGTGGCATAAACTTTGTTCTTCAAATTGCCCCACAAGAAGTACTCATTTGGGGTCAAATCAGGGACCTAGATGGCCACTCGATTGTGCCTCCTCTACCGATCCATCTATTTGGAAAAGCGTTGTTCAAAAATTCGCGTACGTTTAGACCAAAATAGGGAGGAGCTCCATCTTGTTGGAAGAATGTTCTTGCATAATTTGGACCCATTACAATTCGTATCGCAGGAACTATTTACGTTTCCAAAAGCTCAAGGTAAACTTGTGATGCTAAGTTTCCATCAATAAAATATAGACCGATTTTTTGAGTGCTCACAAGCCCGGCCCATACATTCAATTTTTCAGGCCGCTGTGTATAATCTTCCTGTCATCCAATTCGGATTTTCATCAGCCCAAAATCTGCAGTTATGTCTATTAACTTTGCCATTTAACATAAATGTTGTTTCATCGTAAAATACTATCACAGCTTATTCAATAACCAGCTACTCATCTTGCGGCGGCATCCCTTGATTTGGGAAACTCAAGTGAAAATTTTAGAAGAGGGCCATGAGTTAATATTTTTCTAAACGTCTGGGCATCCGAATAAAACCTTTGACAGTTTGTTTAATTTAAAATACGATGTTTTATCGTCTAAAATCCGTTTGAAAACGATTTTAAATGGCAAAATTTTATGAAAATCCGAAATATCCGGTCGTTTTAGGGCAATAGCCGTAGTTTCGGGCGAATTTGTCGTGGATTTTGAAGGGAATATTCATTTTAAATTCAGTTCGTTTCGTGTCATTACATTGCCTGAAAAATCACGAGACCGTGAAACTGAACCGCTAAGGGCACTGTCAGGATGCGTAGTGCCCGACAATCCAACTTTCCGATTTCGATAGAGATGAATAGCTGGTTATTGAATAAGCTGTGATACCAGCGAATATTAACTACGACAAGAAGGCCCACTTAATGGCCAGAAAGCGCTACAAAGGAATCGTCGTTGATTTTCTTCGTTGCCTGGTAACGATCAGCGAACTCCACCGCACACAGGTTGAATTTAAATAAAAGCTGGCCATAAACGATATTTTCGTTTGCGGTATATTTAATCAAATTTATGACGAAATTATTTATAGCACTCTAATACTCTATTTGGCTTTGGAAAAACACAATTGATATCTTCTGAATTGTTTGCAGCGTCCTGTCAAACTTACGTTATGGTTTTTTTTATTATTATCACCAAATAAATATTTTGATAAAGTTTGTATTCAACTGGCTGTTTCAAAAATCTGTTAACGTTTTTAATTAGTTATTATTGATAACAATACTCAAGGTATGTAATAACTAATATTTAAAAGATTTTGATTTTGTGTTAATGATTTCACCATATTTCCGAATACTAATATTCTGATAAAAGACATCAAGAAGATAATGTTGCTCCAATTTGCCCCATCTTTTAATATTTAATTAAATTTTGGCGTTTTGGGTGATTTTAAAATTGGTTAAAGGTTTCGCACAATATTTTTACTGTATATTTCATTCCTATTTTGTAATACAATACAACTAAAAAATAGCGATATTATCTTATATCGAATATTGACTCGACTATAGAATTTAGGCGTGAAAATAATCTGACAAAAGGATGAGCTGGTCTATGGCCGCCGCGCCGCGTTAAAGGTCGCCTGCCAACATGATTGTTTTATTTGTATCATGGCCTGCCGATATTCTGCTAGTGTTCGCGCGGGGAAGGAGACACACCATTGACATGCCGCCGCGGAAAGTGATCCTTCTTATCATATAGTTTTGCCCAAATACATAATAAAAAGATAAAGACTGATGTATTGTACTGCTAACGTGCTAACACTCCGTTGAGGATATGTGTTGCTGTTATACCTAATTGTGCAACAACTGAAGCCAGATTATCAGAAAATGGCGCGTCGAAATGAGGATCTCTTATTGGCTAAATTTGTAACGTGCGCAGTTTTCCCTGCTGCTGTCTCGTTTGAGCATTTACGTTTCTCTGTTTTTTTTTTGCTTCATATGTTGTACTGAAAGTATTTTCAAATGTCATTTAAATTACCCTTAACGCAACGCATTATTAAATTGGAATTTTAAAAGCTATATCTGTTGTAAAGTCATCGGTACGGGTGGGCAAGAAATTGAATAATCGATTAAACGCTTAATATTTTAGCAAATAACTGAATAACCGAAATAATCAATTATCGATATTTTCTGAAATATTAATCGATAAGTCGATTAATTGGTAATTTCTTAAAAGTGAATCGAATAATCGATTATTGTCGCCCACCCCTAATCCCATAATATAGTAAGTGAAACTGAAGCTGAAATTTCGGTAGAATCATTATTGCTGATGCAAGACTGATGTTATTATAAAAAGAGGTAATAAATACTTTGGCTAAATCAGCAGATAAAAATTTATAATTTAGTTTTAATTTGTAAATATGGCTTTGATATTACCTTGGGATATTCAGAATATAAGCAAGTGTTTTTGAACAACAGCTGCACTGATGCTTCTATATTTTTTACTAGTTTCGTCCCTATTAGATTAATTTTTAAAAATACCTATAACTCTGAAATACATGTATGGCAAAATTGCAGGCCCTCATCAACGCGTTTCTGTCGTCCGCTTAACATTCATTTTCCTCGTGAGACTCCTGAATTATCCGTTGCAAAAACAAAATTTGGATCATCGAATTAAAAATTTAAAACTCTTTTTTTACAACGAAGGAGCCTTTAATTTTCAAAATCATTTTTTAAAACGATTTAAGAACATACAAATGATTTTTATACATGATTTTTATCGTTAGTGATAATTGATACTCCCTATATATAAATATAGATGATGAGCAAAAAATTCAACAATTATTTGTCTAAAACACGATATATTAAACGTGTAATACTTAATAACTTTTATGTCTTATTTCTGGTAAACCTTATTATGGCCAGCTTTCCTAGAAATTCGACCAGTGTGCGCCGGGTCCAAAGGTCACATGCCAGTATCATGCTAGTTTTCGCGCGGGGAAGGAGACATACCGTTGACGTGCCGCCGCGGAGAGTGAATCTTCTTATCGTAGTTAATATTCGCTGGTGATACTATGAAGTTGAAAAATTGGTTATTTTGGTCATATTTTGACATCATAATGTCACATAACCCCATTCTTCGCTCATAATCAACTTCTGATAACTCTTGAACTAGATGTATTTTGAATGGGTGATAATTATGTTTCAGTAAAAGATTATGGACGGATTTGAAAGAGATGCCAGTAACTTGAGAAATTTTTCTTAATGAAGAGCCAGCCGTTTCAACAAAATGTTGTAAAATTTCCAAACTTTTCTCTTGATCAAAGTCAAGTATGCTTTATTGCCACAGAAAAATTCAAATAAATTTTATGGACAAAGCGAATTAAAATAAATAAACTAACCATAGTAGAGCAAATACAAAACAAAACAAAATTTAATATATACAATAATATATACGATAAAAATAGAACAACAAGCAATTTTCAAGTTGAAATTGGTCACGATTTAACAAAAAAAATATATTACAGAACATCATAAGCAGTTGAACTATTAGATTGAACTAGATCCACAGGAAGTACACAACTGGCCGTCGTCTATCTCTACAATTTCCAGTTTCTTTGAACCGTCGCACAGCTTTTAGAACAGTGACTTTTGAAATCGAATTTCGGTTTGGAAATTCTTGATTAACTACATTTTTAACCTCTTCGTAAGACCTGACCCTATCGCCATTTCCTCTTATCATAAATATTGCAATCCTTTCACATTCCGTTAAAGACATTATTATTATTATTGCTGGCTGAAATGACAGTTTTATGACTTTACATAAAAAATGAAATGGTGTTTCATTTGTTAGCCATTAAAACATAATTTTCAAAAATGGCAATTTTCTGACTTCAGTATCTTCTTATACGTCAAATTTAGGTATAGGGTATGCTACATAAAAAATGTGTAGAATTTTAAAGAGAATGCGAAAATGTGATAAAAAAATAGGATACTCATTTGAAATTGCAAAGTATGCCTTGATTTCTTATGAAATTATACATCTTGCAACGTCGCCTTTATTACCAACAAATTCAGAATCAAAACTATCTGAGATATTGGACCGTTTCCAGACTAAATATACACCCTGTATATATACTTATATATAGCCAAGGAAATTCTTACCATAATAAGACACACACATTTAAACAGTCTAGAGCGACATGATATAAATGTTCTACTTCCACTTTGTATGCCACGGTGTTAACAATACTCAGTAGGTATATAGAATGAATACAGATGTAAAGTTTCGCCTATATGGTTTTTATTGCATAAGCCAAAGGGCACTAACCTGTACTGCATATTATGAGGGTACTGTTGTTACACATGGCTTTAAAATCGACCAGTCACGATAGTGGACAAAAATATGGGACAGGACTCCTCTGTCTCGCGCACTGCATCATTTTGCAACTCACTCCCATCTGTTTCCCACTAATTACAATCTACAGCTATTCAAAAACCGTGTCAATCAACATCTTCTCACACACACACACACCGCTCGTTGAGTGCCATAGGATCTTCCTTTAGTGTGTGTGCCACTGCCATAAAAAGTACATTAATTCGAATAATCAGCTACCTAACTATCAAATTATAAACATAATAATCAACTCTTGAAATAAAGTGTATATGCCGGTCTGTATCATGATACATGTATTCTTTGTATCATGGGTCTGTATCCTATATTCACTTTTCACGCACGTATTTCCATCGCCGGCTTAGTTCAGATGGCAGAGCGCTCGAGGGGCTCGGAATCGATGTCGGCAACTCCAAGAAACTTATTTTTGAATTTTATTTAATATTGCTTAATATCGCTTTGTGGAAGTTTTCACTTCTGTCTTGTGGTATGAAGCACATACCCTATTTTTTCTATTTTTGCATGTATCTATAATTTCTTGTTTGATATGTATTTGCGCTTCTCTGTAGAAAACATAATTTTGCGGGACACTAGTTAACTTATAATTCGTGCATGTATACGGGCGTTTGTACCTATAGCATCGATAAGCTTATAAAGTCCCATAAATTATTAGCAAACTGCCTATTGTTTGGTACTAAAATCGATTAATTCTTATCGATGTCGCTACGAAATAGCAAAAAAGATATAGCGGTTTTATCCGCAAGCAAATGGGATTCCTCACAGGTGTTAAAGGTTCAAAGTAGCAATTAAGTGTTTTTGTGTTAAGAAAACGGGAGCCATCAAAACAAATTCAGATCTGGTTAAGTCATAACCGTAAGGGTGTCTCAAATAATAATATGCATACTTTTAAATGAAAATTGAGTTTAATGAAATGGAAATGGCGAAAAATTGATAAGCGAATTGTATAAACAAACCAAATGTAAAAGCAAACATACTGTAATATATTTTCGAATCACGCCAATTCCGAAACAAACTAAATACAATATCAAACCTTCAAATTTCCTTATCATGACTGAATATATAAACTTTCAGAAAGGTGTAACTTTAATCTCGTTTGATGTAAGTTAAATGTTCCCATGTGTGTCAATTCCACAAACCATGTAGTACCTAAAAGATTTGATTGATAAATAATTTTGATAGCAGAATTTTTTAAGACTATTGACCCTGGAAAACCTTGTATGAATCAAAATATATAGAAAATGACGCTACGAATCGGTATATTCTAACCATTTTTTTCATCGTAGTCAACACAAATTGGCTAGTATTCTATTTGAAGTTTACCTTCTAGCAATTTAATAAAGAACGGGATCTTATAAGGTAAATAGCGAAATGTCGATTATGACAAAAATAAAAAGTCGACAAGTTAATAAATAGAGGTAAATCTAGAGATTATTCGTGGTTTCCCTTTTCTCGAGGGGTGTCTCATTCCCGAAATCGTGTATATTTTCTTCCGTATTCCCGCGAAATCTTTCCGAAATCGCGAAATCGATTCGAAATCCCGAAATCGTATCCGAAATCGCACCGGAAATCGCGAAATCCTATTCGAAATCCAAACGGATATCTCAAAATTCTTAGTAGTACCGCTTCGAAATTCTTAAAGATGGGCACCATTGCCGGGTTTTCCTTTTTTTTCTATTGATAATATAAAAATGATTTCTTAAATTTTTGTTGGTAATTATTGGTATTAGGGTGTGGACTGTTTTTGCATACCCCCTATTTAGAACAATACGAATCAAATGTTTTTTTCGGTTTATCCGGAAATAGTTATTTGTGTATTTAGAGCGCAAAGTAACGGATTGCCGCTTGACAAAGAATGTTACTGCGCGACGCGTAGCGGAGCGCAATAATCTTTCGAAAACGGCAATCTGACTTTGCACTCGAAAAACACACAGAACTTTTTCTACAGCCGCATTTTTTTAAAATAACTGCACATTTTTCTCTATACTTATTCTGAAATTTGCAAATGACTGTCAGTTTTGACATATTATGTTCGGGCTTCGGGCATATTTAGAACAGGAGTGCCAGCAACAAACTGTAGCAAACGCACGACTGTCATTTATTTATCTTCGGTTTCCATGGCCATTCAGCACACTAGACGGAAAAAGTGATAATTTCCTTTTCCATGTTCGCGCTAGAGCGCAAAATAAGGATCCACGGCATTCGTCGATTTTGCGATTTCATTTGAATTTAGTATTTAGTTATTTTGCGCGCGGCTGTAGAAAATAGTTATTTGTGTATTTAGAGCGCAAAGTAACGGATTGCCGCTTGAGAAAGAATGTTACTGCGCGACGCGTAGCGTAGCGCAGTAATCTTTCGAAAACGGCAATCTTACTTTGCGCTCGAAAAACACACAGAACTTTTTCTACAGCCGCATTTTTTAAAATTAAATCCACATTTTTCTCTATACTTATTCTGAAATTTGCAAATGACTGTCAGTTTTGACATATTATATTCGGGCTTCGGGCATATTTAGAACAGGATTGCCAGCAACAAACTGTACCAAATGCGCGACTGTCATTTATTTAGCTTCGGTTTCCATGACCATTCATAGCACACTCGACGAAAAAAGTGAGATTTTTCTTTTCCATGTTCGCGCTAGAGCGCAAAATAAGGATCCACGGCATTCGTTGATTTTGCGATTTCATTTCAATTTAGTAATTAGTTATTTTGTGCGCGGCTGTAGAAAAAATAGATTTTCACTGTTTTCAGTTATGGAAACTATCGCCGATCTTGACAAAATATGGCATCATGGTAGATTTTGGAATGCTCATCACGAATCTGAAGTCAATTCGACCGGACGACGTTTCGTTCTCCAGATATTCATCCTCAAATTTGAAAACCGTATTTCCCAATTTCCCTTCTTTTAATTAAAACCAACATATTTTAAGCACTTTTATCAATTATTTAAACGGATAAAGTGAATTCAAATGTGATGGTTTCAATTAAAAGAAGGGAAAACCGTGCAACTGTGGTGGAAAACCTGAAAAACTGTTGTGTTCTGTGTTCAAGAAAAATACAAAAGACGTTTTTCAAAAAGATAATTCCGAAAGTGACAGACACAGAAACTGAAATTCCCGTTGAAAGTGAGTTTGAAGAATTAGAAAGCTTCTCAGACGGTACAGAAAGTCATTTTAATGCTTCAAAAGAAAATAAAGTTAGTTATAATGGAATATTAATACGCAGAGATAAATGCAACGCGTGTTATAGTTTTTAAAACTTAACTTAAATCAATACAATTGGGTAAACATGAGGACATTCAACGACGCGACGGCGCGGCGTCCTGGAGTCTCACGAGAAAAAACATTTTTAAAACAGCTCACTCAGTCAGAATTATGAAATAAAAATTCAGAATTCTGAGATAAAAAGTCAGAATTCTGAGATAAAATGTCAGAATTCCGAGATACAAAATTCTACTTTAAAACAACTCTGAAATAAAAAGTCAGAACTCTGAGATAAATTTTCAGAATTCTGAGATAAATGTCAGAATTATGATATAAAATGTCAGAATTCTGAGATAAAAAGTCAGAATTCTGGATTCTGGCAGGGTTCGTAAATATCATGATATTTATTGAAAATATCAAAATATCGGATATTAACGATATATATCGGTTATATATCAATTATCAACCTTTTTGATATTTTCAGACTTTTTAAATAAAAACACATTTAGTTTTAAAATTAATTGTTTAATATAATATCAAAAATAAAAATACATTTTAATAAAGCAAAACAACGTTTTTTAGGTTATATTTTATTTTAATGAATTATTTTAACAAATAAAGCTTAAATCATCAAAACAGCGGCAAATGTCCTCGTTTCAAAAAAATACTAACTACACTAAATTCGTATGGATATAAAAAATAAAAATACAAGAACTTAGGAAAAAAAACAAATACATTTCTTCTAAGCTAAGTGGTAAAACTAAAAATACCAGAACTTTAGATTAATGTAATAATGTAGCCAGTGGCACATCATCTTCTGCTTCAGAATCTGTATCTGAAACAGCAGATACAATACTAAGGGTTGCATCAGATCCAGATGCTTTTGTTGTCTCTGCTTCCCAGACAAAGTCCAGAATGACAGCTTTATCTTTAGTATTCTGGTTAAAGTGCCTAAACAAAAACGTTAGTTTGCCAGCTTTTTCATTCCCCAGCTTATTCCTTAGTTTGCTATGAACAAATCCAAAAGCCGAAAAAATTCGTTCAAGGCCTGCTGAGGCTGAAACTGCTATCATATGCTTGCTGCACATATCCAGAAATCCTTCTTGGAGCTTGGCCCAGTCAAAGTACTTTTCTGGCTCAATCAAACTTACAGACTTCCACCATGTCATTGGAGGTGTCGTTTTAAAATTATTTCCAAACATATAGGAAGGAAAAGGCTTTGAGCCCGTACTTAAAGCCATTACTATAGGAATAAACTCGTCATTGATGTTCTGTAAATATTCAAATGCTAATTGCTTTTCTGCATTGATGTCCTCGAAATCTGTGATCCAATAAATTGGTTAAATAATGTGCTGGTGTCAAAGCCATTTCCTTTCGCTTCTTAAACTGTTTTAAAACATTTTCAGGCTGCCCCTTAAGATCCTCACCTAACTTCCTCCATATTTCAACTGCCACTGCTATTGTCGAACCATCTAGTTGCATTCTATCCAGCGCAACTGCAACAGGTTTCATTCGAAGCAAGAAATTTCTTGCGTTGTTTGTGATGTTTATGCCATTGACAATTCTATAAATATTACTGTCAACTGATTCTTTCGTATCTTGACAGACCTGAACTAATATACCCCGGTTTTCCAGGTAGCATTCTATTGCATCAGTTGCATTTTTGATACATTTGCTGCATTATCAGTGACTAAACTTGTCACCTTAGCATCAAATAACTTTTCAGTTTCAGTTATTGCCTCAATAGCTATATCTTTTAAATAGTCAGCAGTATGTGGGTGGCCAGATGTGTCAACAGTTTTTATTAAAAAAGAATCTCCATACGCTGTCATAATGGAGCAGCAAATAATTGGTTCATTATGAACATTCGACCACCCATCTAAGGACATTGACAAATTCGTACCTTTTAGAATTTCTTTGGTTTCCTCCAATACGGTCTGATGTACTTGATCCAATAACTCGCCAGCTATTTTTCGACTTGTAGGAGGCTTACATTCAGGTCTTGAGTATTACACACTTTGTGGAAATGGGAACTGTCCGCATGGGAAAAAGGGGTATTTGTGGCGTAAAAATATGTTGCTATTTTTAAATTAATTTCTTTTAAATACTGCGGAGATGTTGTTATTACTGCGTTGTCTCTAATAATATTTAGCTTGCTAGATGATGGTTTGTATTTTTTATTAAGTGGCAAGTCGACATCGGATGACGTACCTACAAAAATAAATAATCAAGTTAAACTTGCATGCTCATGGCCAGCCTACAATTAGAGACTTAAAATTACCAAAGACTTTGAGTGCCAAAAAAACGGGTTTTCCCCGAAAAAAATTGGAAAAAAAAAACAAAAAATTTCGAAGGTTTTGTTTGTTATGAGCCAAAAAAGATGCCTACCTTGTCTATCAATCGAGGTCTGCAGATTTTCCACAGGAACTCTTTTTTGTTTCTGGATTCGCTCTTTTCGGAATAAAGTGGTAGGCCCCTCTGTACCTTGCGAAGAAGTTTGAGAAGCATCGTTTTCTTCGGTGATATCTATCATCTCTTGTGATTCGTCGTTCTTACATATCATGTACTGTTTAATTAATCTCTGTGGTATACGCTACATTTCAGGTCCACAGGTTTTACATTTTGCCCATTTACCAGTATTTTTTTCTTTTGATTGGCAATGAAAATGCTGCCATATGGGATGTTTGTCTCTAGGCATGTTGATTATGTAAACAATATATCATAAATCTTCAACTAGATTATATTTTTCCGCTTAACTTGCTTTAATGAATCGCCGAAGTCAAATGCTCAATAATAAGCGACATCGAAATCTCATCTGCACGCGGCACCTGTAGGGGAATCACACGAGATCGAGCATGTAAATCCACGACGGACGCAACTGGCATCGTACGTCGTTGCCGTTTAATGATGCAGTGTAGCCAATTTATCGCGGAAAATTAATAATTTTTTCGTCTTTGATATATATCACGAATTTTGATATTTATTGAAGTGAAAATATCATGATATATATCAGCGAACCCTGGATTCTGGATTGATATTTCGATATTTATTAATTAATCTTTATAACTCAGAAATCCGATTTTTATCTCAGAATTCTGACATTTTGGGAGGTATGCTGTCTGCGCAGGCCTGCAGTAGTGACAGTCTTCTGACTGCCCCTTCTCAGAATTCTAACTTTTTATCTCATAATTCTGACTTTTTTTTTCTCAGAATTCTGACTTTTTTATCTCAGAATTCCGACTTTCATCTCAGAATTCTGACTTTTTATCTCAGAATTCTGACTTTATTTCAGTCGTTTTAAAACTTCACTGTTTCAAAAAAAAAAATAAAAAATTTATGGACTTATTAATTTGATAGGCATTGGCCCGTTTGAGATAAACAATTTCAAAAATCAAAGAAAAAATAAGTTTTAAATATGTCTATAAACCTCGCTATAAACCATAAGCATAACCTGTTTTTTTTTTTAATTTTTGGGGGTTAAGAAAATAATTTTTGGGGGTTAGAAAATGCATTTTCTTTGTATTTTATTGTGTACTTACTACTTTCTTTGTCCCTTTGCTTTTACCCGAGGCGATTCACTACCGAAATCGCTGTATTTTTCTTCCGAAATCGCTGGAAATCATTGCGAAATTCGTCGGAAATCGATCTCCGAAATCGATTTCCGAAATCGATGTAAAAATTTTGGCAAGTGAACCGCCCCTCGCCTTTTCTTAAACTAATGCAAGTAAAAAAAAAAGGACAACAGTATGTTTCAATATGCTATAATTCAAATTACATCCGAGTACGTGAAGTACCTATATCAATCAAGAAAGAACCTTAAGAACTTCAAACGACAAATTTAGTGTTTCAGAAAATAGTGGATTGTAATAAAAAGTATATTGGACACGCAATACATCTAAATTATGGTAGAACAAAAGTCATATGTTGCCGAACAGGCTTTTCCAGACCAATCACATTATAATTATTAAACATTTAAAATGATTATAGTTAGACATACAAATTGGTTAAATTATATTGGTTTATTGAATTAAATCGAACCGCAGACTGTTATGCCGGATAGTTAACACTGTATTTTAGATCTTTTTGGCTAGCTGTAATCAGCGCACCAGATTCTGCTAACGTAGTTTAGAATCTCAACTGGAGTGCTAAAATTTGTTTCAGTATTGTGGTACCAAACTAAATATACTGGTTGGCAGGTAGTGCAATAAAAGCCAGAAAAACTAAATTTTGGTACGTTTTATCAATAAAACAAATCGGTAATAGATTATTAAACCGACCTTCAGAATGACACATATCTATTAACTGATTTCGTTTTTAATAATTTCGTTACCTACAATATTTCTTTTCTTACAAAAGTTGTTTTCTGCGTTTATCCACACAAGGTCCTGTTTTTTAAATTTTTAAAAAATGTCGTACTATATGCTTTGGTCCTTAATTCATAGGAATTAAATTGGCACATGCAGTAAAAAGATAATGGAAGGCTAGTGTACTTATATATCCAGCACAAAAATAAATGTTCCTGCATATTTTCTCCAAAAGTAATTAACTTTTGACAAGAAATAAATTCTACTAAATTACCCATAATATTTATTTATCAACGGGCTATTGCCCAATATAGAGAAAATTTATAAAACAATTGAAAACTAATTAAGTAATTTATATCCTAACCTATGTACCACCAACATATAATTTAAATAATTAGAAATAATTAACAAATAAGATACTTAGTGGCAATAACAAAATATGCAAGATTACAGAAAGTAAGAGTTTTAGCTGCAACAAAAGTAATTAAGTTTTAATTTTTCCATTTTGCTGTAAACGGGAGGACATATTTTTTTTGGAAAACATTGACACTATTCTAATTGTTTCTTAAATACGAATGCTTCATAATCTCAAAAATGTTTTAAATATTAAATTTAAGGGATATATTGACGAATATATTAATCTGTCACATTTGACATGATCAAATGTTTCTATAGCAACCTTTAAAAAAGTAGGCGCACCATAAACATCATTTTATGCACGCTACAGCGTGCGATAATCGTTGATTATGATGCATGCGTAATAAAATAGTATATTATGATATAAGTGTATAAGAGGGCCTTTAAAGCACGCGCGACATATTTCAAAACACGACGCGCAGCGGAGTGTTTTGTAAGTCGCAAGGGCTTTAAAGGCATCTTATACACGTATATCATACGCTATTTTTTATTACGAATGCATCAAAATCTCAAAAATGTTTTAAATATTAAACTTAAGTGATATATATTAATCTGTCACATTTGACATGATCAAATGTTTCTATAGCAACCTTTAAAAAAGCAGGCGCATCATAAACATCATTTTAAGCACGCTGCAGCATGCGATAATCGTTGATTATGATGCATGCGTAATAAAAAATACTTTATTGAAGTGAATATTACTACAGCAACATACAAAAGTCACTGTTTATAAATGAAATTATGATAAATAATTTTTAATAAAACTATTTGAATTCAATTTATTCAGGATGCTAAGTACATTACGCAAATGGCATTTGTATCTATGTTTATAAAGATAAAAATAAAACAATATGAATTAATTGCACCTAGGTGGGCTAAATCACCTGTAAGTGCAAAAAGTAGCTTTCGTTACAATTATTATGTAGTATTTCTATTATCACACTAATCAGTATGCATATTTCTCAAAACAAAAAAAGGAAGGCTGACAAAAGACAAAAATAGAATAAGAACAAAAATAACAATAGAATCTGGAACCAAAATAATACCTTAAATCTATGAAAATTTCGAAATACATACGCTCTGCAGCTATCATTAAAATTTTTGAGACGGCAAATTTCTTACGCTCAAAGGTAGATTATACATTTTTGGAGCCAAATATAAGAATGATCTTAATTTCTTTGAAGTACTGTTGGTAGGAAGTTGCAGAAGTCTGTCGGTTTTGCTTCTGGTTTCATGACTATGTGTGATAAATCTCTTCAAGTTAGTGGTTTTATACATAGTCAATATTTATTTAGAATATAGTAGGTCAGTAGGAAAACGTTTATTTTTACGGTATATAATTTTAAGGATGTAATTCTGGACTACATTCAAAGGGCTTAGCGAGTTTTGGTACATACCACCCCACACGACCACGTCATATATCATAAGTGACTCGATTAGAGCCTTGTAAACACTCATTAAAAGTGTCCTACTGAGGATATCCCTCAATATGTAGAATTTATACAGCAGCTTTCTAATATTACTCGTTAGTCTCTTAACATGCTGATCCCACCTAAGGTTTCTATCCATAATGATTCCTAAATATTTTATGGAGTCAACTTCATTAATATCACTGTCAAAATTTTCAATACTAACATGATTATATTCAGATCGACTTGCAACGGTTATTGTAAATTAGTTTTAGTGACGTTTAATGTTAATTTAAATGAGTCTAACCAGTTTTTTATTTTCTTTAAACCCTCAATCATAGAATTTTTGACAGATAACCATGAGTCTCCTGAAAATACCGCCACTGTGTCATCAGCATACGATTCCATTTGGAATCTGCATATCAGTCAAGAAATTTATATATATTATAAAAATAATTGGCCCCAGAACGGTTCCTTGTAGAACCCCAATTTTGATTTTTAATGGATTCCTGATTTGTGTCATCAAT